>JADANM010006502.1:3738651-3767087 GCA_026213755.1 Eurema hecabe
TCAGCTGACTTGTACCGCCATACTCGTCGGCTAGCCTTAGGACTAGTATCAGCCGGAGAGTAAACGGATACAGACTTGACCAGACAGTGGTCAGAATTACCAAGCGGTGATGAAATTGACACTGAATATCGGTCTGGTTCTGTTGTCAGTAGAAGGTCAAGGCAATAGGGAGTATGAGACTCAACGTCAGGAACCCGAGTAGCACCATGGACCAGCTGGGTAAGATTTAACGCCAGCGCTAGCTTACGTGTCTCCAGCCCAGCATGGTCAGTGTCACGGTATGGGAACAGCCATTCCTTATGGTGGGCGTTGAAGTCACCTAGCAACACTAATTGGGCTGAGGGGTATTTCAGTTGAGCCTGTTCCGCTGCCTCACATAGATAGTCTGTGAGCCTGGTTGTCTCCTGATCTCCACGGTGCGATCGATAAACACAGGCATAGAGAAGTTTCTCAATACCAGTGTCCATCAGAACCCAAAGCACGGAAAATCTGGGGTCTTCAAGATTACGAAGACGCCGACAGCAAACATCGTCACGAGCGTACAGACATACTCCAGCGCGAGGCTGGAAGTTGTGTTCCAATGTATATCCTGGATATGTTAGGTACGCTACATCCGACGGGGCGCTTATCTGCGTCTCCGTAAGGAACAAGAGTGAAGGCTTATTAGTCTCAAGGTGATGATGGACTGCGACGAGATTAGAGTGCAACCCCCGGATATTAGAGAAGTGCACTTTTAATGAAAGGGCGTGCAACCGCTGTGAAACCTTGCTTCTTTTGTTGTTCCTTTTCATTATGTAGGGTGAGATTGGTGAGGAAAATCGGAAGTGGAACGAGGCTCCACAATGCTAACCAATGCACATGCAACGAAGCGATAGCACCTATGGGGAACTGGCATGGAGACTGCGGGGACGCCCGAGCCCCCCCGAGATGTCCATCAGGCCCTTTCATCCGGTCGCCGACCGGCATGATGGCGCATCCCGGGATTTTTCGCGAGTTGGCGGGGCAGCCTTTCATGAGTGGCTAGTTCACTACTTGGGCCCCCTACTACCTGCGGTCGGCCAGCGGTGCACCGTGCCTCGGATCCCGCTACCCTCCGCTACCAGGTACCCGGTGCCTCGATGTGCTGCTCGGCAAAAAACGTTTGCATATGTGGAGCTGCTGCTCCGACCCGATTTTCCGAACGGTGTCACCAGCCATCATGCCGGAACACGGCTACGCCGTTTGGCGACATGGTTTTGACTAGTGGGTGGTTACTAACCTCGGCCGAAGCCTACCACCAGTGAGTTGAGTGTCATCCGATTGGCACCACCCAGGGACTACGTGTGGGGTATAAATAAAAGGGTATTCTCCCACGGACGAGGATGACTCAGTCCCCAAAAGTCACTTTATCAGAAACATGTGAGTAGAACCAAGGGACATACTAGTAACACTTAAAATGTATGTAACTTAGTTTACCTTCGCAATAGAAGAGCATAATAATAATTTTACCTGAAAAGATGTTTCTGTTATTCCTACAATAAACTTACTGTAAGTAGAAATATACTCATATTTATCGTAATTAAACGTCAAAATTCTCCAACTATCATAACCCATTTCAAATTCCAAGCAACTAAACACATTGTAAATCGACCTTAACATCGAGAAGGTAGCAACTTCATTGCCTTTCGACTGTACCATTTCTCTTTAACTCGATCGCGAACTTCGCTCGCCAATACCAAAAGGTCTTAAATCCCTATGAAAATGGTAAAAGTTAGAACGGTATAGAATTAGGAGATGTATCACGATCTAATCGGACGTTGTAAGAAAGATGAGGAACATTAGTTCGAGTGGATCGTGATTGGAATCTTTGATTGGACTCTCTTGCTGGGAAACTTAATTGGCTGCTTGCAGTTTCAAAAAAACGAAAATAATATCCCTGCAAAGATATTGTAATTGTAGGCTATTTTTTGTTATCAACGTAGTTGCCAGAGTTATAAATGGACTTACTAATGCTTTATAACATTTTTTTTACTTAATTATTTTAAAGTATGAGTTTCTTGGACAATTTGCGCATGTGTGCAAACGGCAAAGGGTCAAATCATTTTACTTCCCCTTTTCGCCACAAGGACTACTAAAACCATACCATATTAAAAGTTCCATAAAAAGTTCAGTTTTATTTTTCCCTAACGCCAATTATAAAAAAATCCCGCTTAGTTCGAAATACTTTTTAAATTCAAATTTCTATACAATTCTAAGGATTCCAGGTAAGCTTGAAAAGGGATCTCATTATAGATCCGATCATTACTGATTCCTGCCACATGATTACTCGCAATAAAAGAAATTGCTCCACAGTTTGCATTCGCATTTACATAGCGAATCGACGTGATTTACATCGAGACATTATCGTTATCGATAGCGGCATATCGATTCGGATCACTAATTGAAATCTATGTTTTATAGGTTCGACGTACCAACTGCATACATAGTAGTCATTCGCTTTATTTGTTTACAGAGAATAGTACAGCTTCTTCGAGTTAAATAAAAAAGGTAATCATGATACGAATAAAGGTACGCTACATAAAAATAATAATAAGAAAAATTATAGATAGACGTTGTAGAACTAGTGTTTTCTAAGTACAAAATGCATTTACATCAAGAGGTAACAATTGAAAGGTTATTTTCAAATTATAACAGTATGAATTTAATACAAAATTACAATATGGAGCAATTAATGTAATAAATATTACGAATAAAATTGTTTACCATTATACATTTTCACAACTCTGATACGTGTTATATTTTCTAATTTAAATAATTGTAGCGAAACAAATAGCTTCAAATGTATTTCATGAATTTGCATGACATGGTTGCTTGCATTAGAATACACGTACAACGTACAACATACACATTATGTTGGACATTGTACAATACTGTCAATGGTGAATGACAAACACATTAGCAATTATGTCAACATTGTACCGCTGATAGCTTGACGTCGGTCAGCGGAGTTTGCCATCCATTCGACAGTTCGTCGAAACTTCGTAGTTTAATGGTTTTACGTGAATGTCAAAGTCGTCAAAGTTTATTCGATTTGTCAATAGAGTCAGTGGAAAAATCTCGAAGGTTTTGCGAAAATAAATGAAGTGACGTTTAAAACGAGAAATTCTATTTAAAATAGAAGAAGATTGTAGACTTTCCAACGTATTTACGATGTAGAAGTAGAATTAGAATAATAATAAAATATTTATTAAAATTTTTGTAATGAAAATACCTAGATAGGAAATTAAATAATTATACGATACAGTAAACGCCATTTTAATTACTATTTAATATTCACAACCTATGCGGGTAACTAAATTGGTTTATTAAATTGATTGAATGCTATTCTGGAATATACTCGATAATTGGAATAAATTAAAGCATCGATTGCTTGGTTGCCGTGTATTAGGTTTCTATAATGTACCTAATACTGTTAGTTTTATGTAGTTTTATAGTTTATCCCTTTTAGTTTATATAACTACTAGCTGACCCGTGCCCACTTCGTAATACTAATGCCACTAATAATGTGACTTTCTATTGGTGAAAGAATTTTTAAAATCGGTTAAGAAGATCCCGAGATTACTCTCTACAATTTAACAAACACACAAACTTAACTTCTTTATAATATTAGTATAGATAAACATTTTTAGATAAGCTCACGCTACATATTTTTAAAACATCTTTAAAATAAACTATTCATAGACAGATCAAAAATCTGTAGAATGCTATCTCTCGCAATATTAAGATAAAAGATTTATATCAACATTTTTAATAAAAATTGCAAGATATTACTAAACAATTAAGGCATTTCAACACCGGCACTTGTTTGAATAATAGTTATCCTCGGATTAATATCAAGGGTTGCCCGGAATCGGGAATTAATTATGAGAAAAACATTGGCTGGATTTTGCGGGCTTAATGTAATTAAAAACGGTCCCGTTTTTGTAAGGTATTATTTTGGGATCGGCGTTAATTTCGGCCACTCATTCGTACTAATTTATTTTAAGGTCCGTCCCATAAATAAGGGAATCAAGTCCAGCCTACTTAACGTACGAGTAAATGTGTACGAGTGACATTTTTCAAGATCAAGGAGATTGTCTTTATTTTTTTCACCGAAATAGCCGTATAAGATGCGGGAATTACCAAGAAATCTGAAATTATTAATGGTTAAAGTTTTAACCATTTTGATAATTTGAAATTCTATTCAAGAATAGTCAGATGTCTTGATGCTGCAAAGTAGGTATACAATGACAATTTTTATATTTTTTACCTAATATCTTATTATTAAATTTCGGCTTTAATACTTATATATTAATAAAGTATTTATTAAATCCATGATTGCGTAAATAAAGTAATAAGACTACCCAGGTCATTAAGCTAAAACTATAACACCTACCAGGGTCCCATAGTAATGTAGGACGTATAATGTATGCATAATTAAGCATGTGAAATTCGATTAGATACCCGAAGCAGCGGAGTGTTCACGACGGCGTCCTTTTAAATCTCCCTTTATCAGAGCCAGTGGCTGTGAAAAAATAATGTTCTGTTTTTCTTTTTCCTACAAAATACATAGTTAGGATATAGGTCTTTGATAATAATCGTTATTTACCTAACCTTTGTTTTTCTAGCAATTTTTTCACGTAATGAGTTGCTTAGATTATGGTAACAAAATTATAATTTGTGTGTCTTCAATTATCGTTAAAATCTTAATTTATTTCTATAAATTACGTGTCATGTTGTTCGTCCGCGATTGATTCCTAAACTACTGAACCGATTTTATGTTAAATTTTCTTACCGTGTGCAGTTTGATTCAACTTAAAGATAGAATTGCTTACATCTTAATATGAGCCGAAGCGGGTAATTATTAATATAAAATAATGATGCTAGTATTATTATCAACAAAGTACGAAACCGTTTAAGTCCATCATATCTACTAACGCCTGACATATCGATTGCTTTAAAAATAAAATGGCTGCTTCTGAACACCTGACAGAACAACAGAAGTAGGTCAATAACGTAATATTCGACAAACAATCGAACTCGATATGAGTTTCATGCAATATGCGACCTTGTTAGTGAAACTCATACCGTATTCATTGGTTTACTTATAATGACTTTATATTACGAAATCAACATATCAAAAACCGATGCTGGGAAGCGTTGACTTCGATTTATTTGTAAATAAACTGATATTCAATAAATACGGCTATATGAATATTATACTTGGTTTTATGAATTTGTTTTTAAATAATTAATGTGATATTGCGAGTATTCGTAGACGTCAACTACAATTTTTTTTACGGGTGAAATTGTCATAGGATATCCATATATCTCGGAGAAGGGACTCCTACTGACTGAAACCTTACTGCGTTTCAACTTTTGTCTTACAACAAACACTCAGACACAACACACACACAAACACACATACACAATCATACTCCTTTTTTATAGAGGGGATATGCTCGTGCATACCTAGTACCTACAGCCCTCGGGGTTGGACTGTAGGTTATGTCGGACTCTTACCGACTAAAACCCCACTGTATTTCACCAAACCGCTTCATGACGGGGTCACGGGTACCCTTGCAGACTCTTCCGCAACACACAGTCATACTCCTTTGTAGGAGTGTTTGTACACTATGCACTATTTTTCACAAGTCAAAAACAACAATAAACCTATCACCGAAAACGTTTCCCATTCACAGGTGCGCCATTTCGCTATATATTAGTCGTTTATTAAATTAAACTTAATGCCGGCTTTGCACGTAAAGCTATAAAATTGCTCGTTCGTCTCGATTAAAAGTTTACGTTGCTAAAGGACGTTACAAAATTAATTAGGAGCCCGGTTCACGCGCGCCGTAAATCTACGCAAAGGAATTTGTTTCAAGATTAAAATCGTAAAAGACGACAGCTAGACTTTAACGCCTTCATCTTCTTGGCTTACGCGATATAATATCAGTATATTTTGCTAAATTAGTGCTGTTAGGTCTGGTTGGGAGAATTGTTTCACCTTATAATTTGTTTAAGAGTTTGATTAGCTCCAACTGTTTTAGTTTGTTAAGTTTAAATTAAGTTTTTCTTTCAGAATTATCTGCATAATAAAATAAATCTAGGTTCTCAATAGTTATAATTATATACTAGTTTGAAAAATAAATCTTGCTTATAATAGCATAGAGTAGTTTTCTTTAATACGAAAAAGTCAAAATTTATGAAATTTTTGTATGTTCTATGGTAGCGCATTAATTACTGACGTGATTTTAATAAGATTCCCTAGTGTCATTATAGATAATATAGGCGTTATAGATTTAAATCATTTTATTCTAAAGCATAAAAAGTATATATACTCTTAAAGATTGAAACTTACTTATTAAAAAGTATGAAATATCGTTTTTCAGCTACATTTAAATACATAATAAAAATCCTGTAAGCCGCAACGAACCATTAATTCCGAAGCTTAAATCTGAAATAGCTACCAATGTTCGCTTGCAGAATACATTTTTTCAAGACTTATAGTCTCCTTTTATTGGATAATTGGAGAAATTCTGCAGAAGTACGTCTTACATGCTTTTGTTGTAAGGAAATTGCGCAAAGCCTTTGTAGTTTGTAGTGCATTCTTATTGCTGTTAAATGCGACTGAAAAAAAGGTTCCGGAACAATTATTGTTTGCTTCTGAAATATTTTATTCTTTATACGAATTTAAAAAAGAAAGGGAATATAAAATGAACCCATTGTTAAGTTAGTAGCATTGCGTTAATTTGCACAAAATGGCAGTTATTATAATTCTAGTTGGAAACAAAGAACCAAACAATTATAATTATAATGTCCTGACATTATAATTATAATTGTTTGGTTCTTTGTATTATCTTCATTAGTAGCTAACTCTAAAACCTGTTTTAGAGTTCTGTATATGAATAGTAAAAACGGAATACTTTTACTAAGAATTATCTGTCTGTATGTCCATCTGTATGTCACCAGGCTTTATGTTAAACAATCTACATTTAATTTAAGTAAATATACAGATAATATAGTTTCTTTTAATTCTGCGAAGTCGTTTTCGAGTAAAAACGTTCAATCACACAGATAAACATTTTGATATTAGTAGGATCTACTAATGAAGATAATATAAATCGTCAATAAGCCGAAGTATCTAAGACTAAGCTTTACTGTTAAAATACCTTGTTATTGTATTGTGTTGTAAATAGCAAAAATTTGAATGTCTGAGTGGATGCCTTGACTCGTATTATTTTTTTGTTTAATGAACAGACGTATAATTATTTCGTCGATCGCTCGTTCTTGAACCGGCATTTGTAATTCAAATAGATATGTAGCTTTTTTGTTCTAAAGGGGAAAGGGAAGAGAATACGTCAATTTACTGTGATTTTTTTAATGTTAATTTTAACATAATCTCTCAAAAATCTTTATATAGATTTATTTCTCTTCTAATAATCTTATACAGATCTATAAAAACACATTATTATAACATTAACGTCTATGTTATTGTTGAACTATGGTAAATTTATAATCTGTGTAAAAGAATATAGTGCTTTCTCTTTCTAATGACGTCGGCATCACAGTGATCTGTTCTGTAATCTAAATGCAATAAATAAATAAACGAAAGGTGTAATCATTTATAAAACTAATTCAACAGTTATAGTTATGTGTTTTTCGAAGGTGACATATACTCGTAATGCCTTTAGGCTATATTGGGCCGGACGGGGTGATACCACCCTTCTATGGAAAACCAGCATGAAGTGATGACATCTCGTAAGATGTTACTTCCTTTTGCAGTCTTAATGATCCTTGATAATAAACCTCCTGCTTCGTTTCCCATCGTTACGTGAAAAAATAAAGTTGCGCATTTTTTATAAGCATATACAAATATAAGAATAGACACACGCAGGAAAAAGTTGTATACTATGTAGAAATAAATACTATGGCGTACCACTAATTGTTTATCTTGCATACAAACAGGATTTCCAGTCTTTCAATAGTGATCTATTCGTGAATCTTTAGTTTCATACTAGAAATGCCTTTAAAAACTATTCATTAAAAGATTCATAACTTCGCCATAATGAATTAATTAGTAAGACACGGCCTCAATTTACTCCAAACTTCGATTCGACTTTAGTTTGTTTTCAATTGACTTTCAGCAAAGTATGAAGCATGATGAAGAGAAAATTAATTAAAGTGAAACTCGATTTATTTATAACTTGGGGAGTCCGTCTTTATTACAATCATTTTACCTGAAGAATATTATGTTCAAGCGGATTTAGTTCGTTAATGAAGAATTTTTATTTAATTTTGTATTTGAGGCTTTGATTCCGTTGATCACGTTATATTGACATTTTCATATTCGCTGTTATAAGGTAGAGACGAATCTTAATAATGAAAATTCATTAATATTGTATTAGCCAATTTCAAGTTATCTTAGTGTTATCATAATTTGGATACATTTATTAAATGAAATATGACAATATATTTTAAAAAGTGCAATAAGTGACACGCGTTGAGATAATAGTTTCGAAAAATTTACAAGGAGAGGAAAAAGCTAAGTTGGCGTTAACTCTGCTTACTTTACGTAGATATTTATATTATATCACAATATATTATATTATATGAATATGTAAGGCTTAAGAGTTCACACTAAGACAATTTTTTCACACGCGGTAATCTCCGCAAGTACAGGCTATAATAATTTAATTATTGATGTATTTGATAGCTTCATTCATAAGAAATGCTATACAATACGCCCTAGTAGCTGGGACAGTACAGCCTGCCGTAGTGTAATTCAAGAGACATGGGGTAACCTAATGTTCTGTTCGAGTATAATATTTATAGAAGTGGGAGCACGTTTCAGCTGTAGGTATGGGGCGTCATAAACGATTCATTACGAGCCAGTGACTTTGTTAACGCAGCCTGTTTATTGTACTATGAATTATTTATTCGCTTTATTAAATATGGCAGGTATATGACAGGTTTTCAGTTGTCGATACCACGGCTTTCGAATGTAGCGAAGCTTATACTATTATATAATTTTATTAACTCGCAATAATACCGCGTTCTTTACTTAATAGGAAAAAAAGGAAACACAGCATAACTTCTTTGTATGAATATCTGTTTGTATTATTATTATTCATACATACAACGCTATTTTGGAAACACCCGAAGGTAACGAGCTGAGCTTTAAATTGAATCCTTTGGTAAAAAAATACCTCTAAGATTACGTAAAAAAAGATAAGGTCTAAAGTGCCAAGGAATTGAAAACCGGTTTTTTTAGGTTGACCGGTCCGGTTTTATAATAAATAAATAAATATTTTCAGGACATTTATACACATCGCGGCGCCATCCAAACTAAGCAGATGCGTGTGTTATGGCAACTAGATAACGGAATACATTACATATACATACATAGCAACACCCAGATCCCAGAAAAATACAAATGTAAATTACAAATATATTTTTCCGGTGTGGGGATCGAACCCTTCGCGCAGAAAGCAGTATACCACTGCGCCAAGCGGTCGTATATAATATTTCTAGTAATTCTAGTAATAGATAATATTTCTAGTACGGAACCCTTTAAAGGCGAGTTCAAATCACAATCGTCTTTGATTCATTTCCATTTTTTTAATTAGTCTCCTAATCACAAACGTAGTTTCTTATGTTATATAGTAAAATGTAAATAAACTTAATGAATAAATAAATAAAAGTGCCCATAAAACAGCGTTTTATGAAGAAAACGGATGCACCGTCCTATAAAGGATGCTGAAATGGCCATTTTAAAATAAATTTTAACATGTTTAACGTCGCAAACACATTTTCTATACAGGAACATTCCTTAAACGTCAAAATAATATAAAATTTTTCACGTTGTTTGATAATAATGGACGTTTGTTGTATTTATCAATGTTTACATATAAAGCTGCGTAGACATATCATTTAACATTTTAAAATTATTCATTGAAAAATTTACGTTTTTTATGTTTGTGGTATAATCACATACAAAATTCTTCTCACACATTAGCCATTTCTTTTTTTTATATAAATGGGCTTGTGCTTGATCACGAATCGCCTGATGCGCCTAGAAACCTATTCACCCGACTCTTAAAGAGTCTTCCAGGCAACCATACGAGTATAACAACCAAACTTTAACTATTATATTTATTTAACACATTTATCATATACAATACAACCATTTTCTGTTTTTAAAGAGTGACGCAGGACGCTCCCGCTTTTTCTGCAAACGCCGCGGTGACAAGTGAGTGAGCGAGATAAAACATTCAAATCATGATATTTGCCACAGACACAATATTTAGCAATAATTTGGCAAGTAGAGAAGCATTATAATTATTACAACTATTCTCATTTAGTGCAGACATAACATGCATTATTATAAGATATACTATACCGACTATCAACGAGTCCCTACGCTGTGAAATGATTGAATTTTTATAATTATAAAAAGAGAAAACAATCTTATCAATTTAGTTAAACATTACAAACATACGTATATAGAATAAAATAAGAGGTGTAAGCTTAAGCTTTATACATTTTTTATATATTATAATATTTAAATGGATAAATATTTAAAATGGGACACTATTTTATCTTGAAAATGTGTTATCGAATAAAACTGAAGGAGTGATTTTTATTTTTATAGTCTAATATTTTAAACGAATAAGAAAAATAATAAACATTAGTATTCAAAACACCGATGAAGTATTCGATAAACTTCACTATGAAAGTTTCACTATGTTCGTTATTATTTGAAACAGCTTTTATTTCGAGCAATAGTTACTTTGGCCTCACAATGGACATTGTCTGAAAGTTGTAAAAGTTATTCAAAAACTAACGCATACCGCTGAGAAAGTTAGTTAAAATTACACTAGATAAAATTTCACGTACCTAATTTCAGTTCATTTGTTTTAATTATTTCAAATGTTTTTGGAAAACATTTTCATTCTAGGTAATGTTCTAGTTAATTTGTTTGTTTCCATGGAAACAGGCCGCCAAACTGAAAACTGTCAAAACTCAAGACACAATTATTACCACCACATCATAATATATGATAAATATTATTACTAACATTTGTTGTTAATAATAATGTTATCTATAATATCTTATTGCATTCATGAGGAGTGTTATAGGTCTTTTAATTTCTTCGTTACGTTTGTAGCATGTTTTAAATACCTTCGACTCATAAAACTGCTGTCTATTTGTCTGTTTGCCTAAACTTGTAAAACTACGCGATTTTGATGCTATTTTTAAACATAAAGTAATTTAAGTGAAACACCAATTTAAGTTTACCGGGGGTAGGTCTCTTTCGCAGGAGACCGACTGGGTGGGTACCCCCACAGTGCCAGACATTCTACCGCCTGAACAGTGATGTGAAAATGTCACTGTGCTCCGGTCTGAAGGGCACTGTAGCCAGCGAAATTACTGGGCCAATGAGTCTTAACATCTGATGACTCAAAGTGGGGAGCGTCGGTGTAGTGCAACCCTGCCCGGAGTTGGGCTTTATAGCAAAGTTCCGGGTAGCACTGCATTGGCTATGGGCTGGCGTTACTCTTACCATCAGGAGTGCGTCCAGCTCGTCTCCCCTCTTCATAACATAAAAAAAAAAAAAAGTGAAACACATGCAATAAACGCTTGCAAAGCCAATCTGGTCCCTATTTATTTATCTTAATCAGTATTTGACACCCAATAAGCGAAGCTAGGGTATTCAAGATCAGCTTAAAAAGGCTTTTACCGTCTAAGCTCGTAGTTAGAATGCCGAGTGGAGTAAATAAATTGAATTTAACGAGTCGTCCACAAAGTCTAGACGTGGGGTGTGAACTGCGAGCGTCCCATCACAGATGTTTTGTCACACGTAGAATGCGGAATTAATGTCGTCTTCAAACTATAACGTCCGGCTTGTTTTGTGAGTATTTTGTTTACAAAAGTTGATTTATTACTGTTGAAAATGTTGCCATGTGGCAAAGCAATTTGATGAATTGTCTTTTTTTGGTGTATAGTTAATAACTACAGAAAAGTATTTTATTGTTTGTTGAAACGTTTCTTTGGTAACAACAGTGGGTTTTAAAGTTTTGATGATTTTTTTTATTTATTTTATAAAACAAAGTCTTTCTCTGTCCCTATACCCCTATGTATGCGGTTTGCAATAGTAAGAATGATTCTAGAGGAAGGTTTATAAAAATTTTATAATAATATGTATAATATATGCATATTGCATAATATATGCGAGCAAAGCTAGGGCGGTTCGGTCTTTCAACACTTCTAACAACAAAGCATAAGACAATAAAATTCCCATTCTTTCAGTAAGTTAATAGAGAAACAGAAATATTTAAAATGAAAACTCCTCCTTTTTGGAAGGCGGTTACAAAAACGATTTTAGATCATAAATTGAAATACCAAATGAGTGCTAGCCGAGGATAACCCACATTCAAAACTTTATTCAATTTAATAACTTCAACAGACCGTTTGAAAGTTACTCATTAAAGCGTTTTCCAAGAAATAGCGTCCGCGGTTAGTGATTTAATAAATGATGAGCCATTTTGCCTAGCGGAGGGTATAGAACGCGTCACGAATCTTTAGCGCTGAACGAAACCTGCGCAGAAGTCAAAAATAAGGTATCGAGGTAGCGGTGCGGCGCGCGGGGCGCGTGATCGTCATGTGCGCGAGCGTTGATTGGTTGTCCCAGCCGTGTTGTCTTTCTCGCACCAATACGGCAATTACGAGCGCGATTCTACCGATGCGCAGCTATTCTCGTCAATCGCTAAACATAAATGACGCGTACTATACACATTACTTATTTATTTGGATGTCGATATTTCATGTAACAATGGATAGCAAGCGCAGAACGCTGGCAAATAATATTAATTAAAGTTATTTTCGGACGATGAAAAATAAATGAAATCGTGTATCATTTTCATACGAATTTTATAAGAAAGGTGAGTAAAATGCCGTAAAAAATATGATCGTAGAATTTTTCCTTAGAATTCCAATTATAAGAATCATAAGGTCATATTGTTATTTTACTATTAAATTCGTTAATGGTAATTATCAACTCGCTCTTCTCTCTATATGGGCGAAGGGAAAGGTAGGATATAAGGATGAAGATATATCAGATTTTTCAAACCACATTATCGTATTAAGGCCGGTAACACATTCGCGAAGCTGCTTTATAAATACCCGTCATTAATAAAAGCTATGTATCCGATTCCTCCGTTTCGTTGACAGTGATCACTGACGCAACAGTATGGACTAAAAAGCTAATAGGTATGGTATGGTATGGTATGCACGGGCTAATTTCCGCAACTCTACGTCAAGGCGCGGTTTTTGCGTGTGGGTGGGGATCTCATTCGATCCACCCCAGGTCAACGAAGAACGCCAGCAGTCTATTCCAAGCTAATAGGAAAATATGTTCTTAATTAAATATATACCTTACTTTAATATAATTATAAAGTAATATAGGTCCATTATGAGAACGATAAAATTAGTGCTACATATATACGAGACATTACAAAGCTCGCAGTATTTACAGTAGCGTTTAAAATTTTGTTGCAACTTATAGCCGATTTAGTCTTAATTGTGCATAACTTGCCAAGTAGCGGGGCTGTATCCGAGCGTTATCGCCTTGAAAACTTTGGTTTTACGAACAATTAAGTGTAACATTACCGTCCTACAAAGTTAGTACTTGGGAGATGGTTGAGACACTGGCACAGTATGGACAATATTTTAAATAATAAATATGTTTTAAATTTAATTCGGACTGTCTGTTAGTTACCATTGTTGTGGCTGTCCTTTTTATTTTATGTCTGGTCGAAAATACTTCTATCTTAGAAGTAATTTAGAAAATCTGCCTTATGATTCATATTGCTTGTAAGGGTTTATACTTTATTGTATAAAAGCGTGAATAAATAAATAATATAAAAAATAAATAACTATAATAATTTAGATCATGGGACATAAGCTGTATATGTATGCATAATTAGATAGCATTAAATTAATTAAAAAAGAAAGTTGGATTCTGTTAGGTAAAAACTATGAAACTTTGTCGCCACTATAGTCTATTGATGGTTTCCATTGGCGAGTTAAACCGTGGGGCATGCTTAGTTTGTATAGTACGCGTCATTTATATTAAGCGCTGGACGAGAATAGCTGCGCGTCGGTAGAATCGCGCTCGTAATTGATGTATCAGTGCGAGAGAGACAACACGATTGGGACAACCAATCAACGCTAGCGCACCCGACGATCACGCGCCCCGCGCGCCGCACCGTTACCTCGATACCTTATTTTTGACTTCTGCGCAGGTTTCGTTCAGCGCTAAAGATTCGTGACGCGTACTATAACACGCACTAGAACCCAGTGTATCTCAGTCTAATCTTGAAGGAAATTTAGGGCGGTCGGCAACAAGATACTTACTGTTGATAACATTGTTTAACACTTATACATTTTATGACACGCTACTTACACGTTATGAGGCTCGAACTACACACGTTAAATGTTTGGGGCTAGTCGCTTAATATGGTTGTAAGTTTTTATATGAGCACACATGTGCTACAACGTTATAATGGTCACTTAGTGGGTTTTCTTGTTAAAATTGTTAAAAACTTTTTTAAAATTTTGATATGATATAGTCGGTGCACGTGAACTGAAAAATGATAAGTATAATTAAAATAAACTTAAAATAACGTAAATTAATTATTTTTTCTTAATTTATTGCAATGTGACATATTTCGATAGAAATATTTCTGTATTCGAATTGAAAACCGTTATAGACTTGCATTTGTCAGGTGAGGTCAGTACCGATGACGTCACTCTTTGTAAAAACCCGTTTAATGCGTCTCCTGCATCGGATAGAGTCAAAATACAAGGAACCCTTATTTTTATTTAAATAACTATTTAATCATTGTGATGCATGCATCTTAGAATATTTTTAGGTACAAGTTCAGTATTAATTAGTATAGAATGCATGAAATAGAAACTCTTTTGACTGATTCAATAGTATTGTAAATCTAAAAAATTAATATATAGATAGGTACGTATGTAAGTTAATGAAACCAATTACCTACATAAGGTTTATAGGCTTAATTTCTTCAATAAATTAATTGACTTTATAAAACAAGCAGGACTCATTGAAGAAAATTTTCAAAACACAAACACTATTTACAATTCATACAATTTTCCAACTTCTTACTTCTTAGTCGTTGAAAGTGAATGTAAGAAACCCGGAGTCAAGCTGACGCTATTTTCATTACTTGAATTGAAGAAATTAAGTAAACTTTGTGCAATATGCCATTGTATCGTGATGCGGAATGCATTTTAATGCAACAGGGAAATGGAGCTCGCTTTACGGAGTGCAGTTGAAGTTTGTTCAGCTTATTATTATTATTTTAAATGAACTTTGCTAAAAGAATCATGGGTTACTGTATATAACATTTAAAGAGAACTAAAAGATCATTAAAGTTAAAACGTCTAGAACATTCTTCACATTTTTTTTAAATTACCTATGTCATATTTCATCATCCGTAAGAAGTATTAATAAATAATATTTTTGTGTATGATACTGAATTGCTAATAAAAACGCGAAAATATATCAAGAGTTATTAACGCATTTACAATCGTTGTGTACCGGTAAATAAATTTTCCAATGCAATATCCAGAAATTCATCAATCCACTTACCGTATTCTATTACCTATATTGGTATTGAAAAGCTCAACCACGAGCCCTCGATATAGGCATCCTTAATTAATTGAAACCATCCACAACCATGGCGAATCAGCGTTTTTATCTTATCCATATAAAAATAATCTCCTACGAATATCAGCCGTAATTGTGGTACATAAGAGTTGTATTTCCTTATCAGAAAGAGTCTTTAATTTGCAATTTTCCGGCTTACTATGACTACGGGATTAAGTTCTAGCGTCGGATAGAATCTTTAATTTCCTCGGGGCGTTACGATTCTCGATGATATTCGATTTCAACGCAAACGAGGTAAAATGTAGCATTTTATAATTATCGACGACTATTACGAGCTTGACTCATTGGATAGAATAATTAAAAGGTATTATAAAATGACATTGCATTAACATAAATTTTAAAACCATTAATATTTTAGTTGTCTTTATCATCAATATACATTATATGATTATACACGTTTTAATTTGTTTTCCATTTATATGTAAAGAGACAATATTAAAAACTCTTAGCTTACTTCAAACAAACGTAAGTTTCGAGAGGCAGACACCAAATAAGCTTATGGAACAGTTCCTAGTCCACAGAAATGACTATGTGAGTTGAAGCCTCTTATAGAAGATTTTATTTTGTTCTGTTAAGAATCATATTCATTACTTTTATATTATTCTCAGCTCAGGTCTGGTCGTACAATTATTAACGATTTCAACATTACTAATCGTATAAACACTGAAATATTTCATCGTTTGAATAGTTGTTCGGTGTATTTTGAAATAAACAATGATTCCAACTTGACTATTCACGTTTGAGGGAATTTTCTTTTAATTTTCCATTTCATATCAACTTTTCTAGTTGACACTACGTTGAGAATTAATAAAAATATAAAGCAACAAGTAACAATAAGTAACAAAATAGCTAGCTTTAATAGCTATTTAAATATTATAAGGATAAAAAAATAGAAAACGTACCGCAAGACACATTTTGCTTACAACATTGGATCGGTCAAATTCGTATTTAACTGCTTTTAACATATTTATAGGCCTTAGAATTCTTAATAGTTACATTTCCTTGATAAATTATATGTGATATGAAGTAATATAAAACTATCATTTGCCGTGAACACAATATTACACTGTATGTTAACATAACATTATTTTCATAACGTGACCGTTTTGGTAAACATTGACATTACTTTACGTAGGAAGCACTTGAGTTTTGCGCCATCAATAAAATCGATTTCGACTTGGAATAAGTCGCAATGGCAAATGTCGTAGACATCAAAAATTTTCTTGGCAGCCATGCACGATGATAAAATGCATTGCCACTTTCCGTTAGGAGGAATCACGTCCTTTCACAAATAGTTTTTACCCGATTGTGAAGCTAAAATGAAGGTTGATGGTTTTGGTAGGATTTTTATATTACGTAGGTGTATTTGTATATAGGTATTATGATATGTTTCTTGGTAATGCCTATGTTACTGAGCGATTCAAAAAATCGATACATCAAAAGACTGATAGTATCAGTGTGTTATTATATACATATTATTACAGCAAAGGTTATATGTATTTACTTTTAATTGTTTGACGTTCATATCGTCACTTCAATACATAATTAATTAGGCGATAGTGTAATGAAGCTTGTTAATAACTAATTAATATCTTATTATTTAAAATTAAATTCAAACGTAGGTAACACTAAAATGAATATTAATCGGATTTTTATTAATTCAGTTTAGTCACTTGTGTATATCATAGAGAAATATTTTCAAATACCAATAAGCCCACAAAGATATGGAAAAATATATTTCATATGATATAAGTAATCCCCTGACATCAAAGAATGATTTCAGATATACAAATTCGGTTTTCCTCTAACTTTTCCTTGAGCGTTGGATCCTGGTATAACTGATTTGCGGTTTCGATACATCGTACTTGCTTTTTTCAATCAACATTTCTAGTAATTTTAGGTTATGTTTTATATTTATTCTATTATTTTAGCACTAATTAAATATGTTTCCAACCAAACATACCTCTCATAGTGGGGAACTCTCAATAGATTAATCATGATGGGTTAATTTCTGGCTAAGTCATTTACCGATTAAAACCCTACTATGTAGATGATAGGAGTCAGGGTCACCTTCATAGACGAACCAAATAAAACTTTAAGGTAAAACAATTCAACACCAATAAACAAGCTTATAAATATTAAATACCTAATTCTTCAGTCAACAGCTTACTGCTTCACAAATAGACCAGATATTTCCACCTCTACTAATTTATTAATAAGTTTACAGATAATTGATAAAGAGACATTATGGGTCTGTCTTTGTCTCGAAGTTTAGTGAGAATAATGGAATGGAAATGTAGGATATCTTCAATAATCAGAGAGGCGGTGTTCCCGAAGGAAATTGGATCAGCTCGCAAATTAAGTTAAGTCAAGGAGATGGAAAGATTTTAAAAATATCGACCGACTGATCCGTTACACTCGTCGCTTCGAGTTTCGGGACTACCTACGATCGGTAAATTTGTTTATTTATTATTGAGAGTGATTAATGTTCGACTGGATGAGTTTGTAAGTTATATTTGACATTTAAACGTCTTAAAAACTTTTTGTAAACGATTTCCTCTTGAACAATTTCTTTATTCCTTTTTCATTTCTTATATCATTCATAAAAAAACATAAAGACTTAATAGTGTTATTTAATAAAAGTAAGAAACATATTACGTCTTTATATAAGTTATTTTAGAAATGTATAGAAGTAAAAACCGTTAATAAAGTTTCACAGTTTGCACTGTATGATACAAGTTTCAACCACATTTTCAGGAGTTATAAAGCACTTTTGTCATAATGTCTCTATTGTCGAGAATCGCTTCATATCCCGCGATGTTATTGTTAGCAAACACTCATATTGGGGTTTTTTACGATAGTCATAAAGTAGGGGGAAGTAATCGAGTTTACAGGCAACGCCCAGAAAGTACAGAGTATTATGAAAATGGGAAATTGTTTATTACTACGTAGATATAGTAAAGAGGAATATTTACTTCATATAAGCCATGCAAAGGTATGTATTATTACGCTTTTAAAGGGATCGTGCATATGAAATTTAACTATGATCGTGCATATATTCTTTATAGGATGCTTAAAAATAAACTCGAATAATTGATTTATATGAGGAAAAGATTTTTAAGTATTTAATTTTCTCATGAACACCGTAACTGTGATACCTTATAGAAGAGAAACATTGATATCGGAATACTGAGCTATTAAAATTTATTCCCATTGCCCAAAAAAATATTAAGGTAACAATGTTATGTTTATTATGTTCCTGTACCATTACCAAAGATAAAACTGTCACAAAACGGTGACACGAAAGGCGTGAAAATATCCAAAATGGATAATTTTATCCATCCCTTATACCGATTTAAATTATACCCCCGATCGATCACTTTAGCTACCCGCCTACCCTAATTGTATTTTTGTAGAAGGTATTTTATATTTTGGGCTCATCTGAACGGTATCATATTGCACTCAATCTTGTAAAGACGAAAATGGAGAACGCGGTAATGTGATTTGTTTGCAGGCTTAAGAGATAAATTTATGTTTTATTTTGACAAAAAGCATATGTCCTTTAAGTTGTTTTAATTTGAAATATTTTTTGCGAGTTTGAAAAATATCATTGCTGTATATATACCTACATAGAATGAATTTCTTTCGCAACTATACATTATTAATATTCGTTACCAGTTTTGTATCGAAACTTAAAAGTCTTTATTTATAAGTTGTTTACAAGCTTATGTCTGTTTGAAATCGATTTTATATTAAAAATTGTACCTATTGGATAAGGGAATACTTTGAAACAGCGAACCAACGTGACGCGAAATATAACTGAACGTGGATTTCGTTATTACACACGTTCGGTTGGGATTGTGCCAGGCGATATCAGACTTTATAGCCCAAAGGTAACCATGGCGATAAATACGAATGTCCTGTGAGGAAATCGTTGGTTATTAAAAGTAATGGAGGTAAGTACGGTACACGACGTGGTTCTGTTAGGAGGAGTTATACAAGCAATTTTTGTTCAAAGTACCTTCACATAAAACACATTATTGCTTGCTCAGACTTAACTAAGTACGTTGCTGCAATATGTTAGTTTGGCTAAAGGAATTACTCTTCTTATAAGAAATTTTTCGATCGTCTCATAATCACAAGTAATTTACTAACAAATAAGAGTACATGAAATATACTAAATATAATCTTCAGATATAACTCTACAATGGATCAAAGGTCACAGTGGCTCGCGGGGCAACGACGCCGCCGACGAATTAGCCAGAAGACGCTCCGAGATGGTAATCTTTGGGCCGGAACCCATCGTTCCCCTACCCCAATCATGGCCCACCTAAATCATACGGAAACATAATCATGAACTACATGAAAAACACTGGTCAGAGGTTAGTGGTTGTAGACAAACCAAACAAGCACTCCCACGCATAAATAGTAGGCTCACGCGTCAACTATTAAAACACAACAGACCAAAGCTACGCACTTTCGCACAATTTCAGGACATGGTCCATTTAATAAACATCTCTTTAATTTAGGTGTTACCGACAGCCCAATATGCAGAGCATGTCTGGAGGCAGAGGAGACGGCCGCACACATCCTTCTCGAATGCGAAAGTGTGGCCCCATACCGGGCCAAGCATTTGGGGGCTCCGAGGACTCTCCCCGAGGTCTTTGAGGACCCCAAAGGTTTGATCGGATTCCTTATGGAACTAGGGTGGCAATAAGAAGACCACCATCATCACGCTAAATAGGCGCACATAGACGTCGAGTTGCGGAAACTAGCCCGAGCTTACATACATACACATACAATCTTCAGATATTAGTACAAGAAGTTAGCAGTATCACATGAGTACATAACTCATTGAAATTAAATGGTCGGTAAAGACTTAGTAATTAATTTTAAATCAAATAATGACAAACAATTATGTGTAAACGAGTTTAGGCTTCTCCTAAGTTTAAGGAATTCCTTTAATTATCCTTAGTAAGGCAATTTAACTACAATCGTCACTGAATATTGAAATGACTACTAGGCCAGAGGTCAGAGGTTTCTTGGTAGTGGCCGCCTTCCTTGTGCATTCGTGTAGCATAAATAAATAGCATCAAACCTCGATCACCTAAGGCTACGTCAAGTGCGCGTCAGAGTGTTAAACCGGTATAATCTGGTAAACACGGTAACACGTAACTGGATCGATCCAGTTTGAACTGGATTACCGCAATGACCGTGCTACGGTGACGACAAATTGACTTACATCGCACCTACGCCGCTACTCGACAGACTAGCAACAATCAGATACAGCAATTTTATATGTTTTTTATAATTTTCTTCGCAAAGTATAGGAATGGAATATTAAATTTATGAATGAAGCCGAAATATTATGATTAATTAATTTCTTGATATTATAATAGTTTAAGTGAAGAATTGTTTTTATGATCGTTTGTTTTAATGCACTCATCTCTAGAAGTACTTACCTACGCATTAAAAAAATGTATATAAATATTATATCTATATTTAAGCGTTATGGTGACGTTACAACTAGGTACACGAAAACCCTGAGCGTGGCTAATTCAATTAATAGCATTTCATATATGATAAGATGCCATTAATTGACGCCGGTTGTCTACAGAATAGTGGTACTATCCCGGAATAGATAGCAGAATTATTCAAAGTAAAATCTCTAAACACAAAACTGCCCTTGAATATTTCAAGCTACTTGCAGCAGTTACACTGTGTAAGTTAGATGCCATTAAGTTGACGTTCCCACTTGTGTCCAGTCTATTTGTTGCCTTCAAGCCTTGTATAAGTAAAGTATACAGTACAGCCGATGTTAAGGAAAGACACTGTTGAATTATAACTCTTTATTGCCTTTTAAATTTATTTATGTATGTATATCATGAAGGAGAGAGGGGTGATAAAATCAATTTAATTTGTATTTTTTTTAAGCTGTGTATGTAGAACCTGGAATATTAAATGACTGAAGGATTTTGATTTGTTATTTTGGTATACATTAATTAAATCTGTAACGCTTGAACTGGTTTGCTACTAAGCGTAAAACTAAAAACAAACTATTTCTTGCAGGATGTGCTCCCATCAAATAAAAATGGAAGAATGTAAGGACTATGGTAGACGTAGAAAGGGAAAACATATATAGGGATATATGTTGAGTGGGATATGGACTTACAACTCAATAAATCAGAAGACAAAGTTTGAGGTCTTAATAAGAGAGTTACCATGCCGACGGAAACTGCCACCAAAAACAGCCCTTCATAATTTAATGTACCTAATTTAAATTTATGACTCCATGGTATTATATTTACGGTGGTTATATTGCCTATTGTATTGTATATTCTCAAAACAAACGAATCTAAATTAAAATGATGGAATGGAACTGGAAAAAGTTCGAAACGCAGAAGACATTTTTTTGTAATTTTTTTTAAGATTACGTACGTTAGTAAGAAACACTTTATTAAATAGTCATTTTACAACATTTCAATCTATTTACCATTTTATTACTATAACATGTTGCTTTATGTAAGAGTAAACACGATGGGTTACAGATGTCGTTCCGTAATGAACCCGGGAATATCAACAGACAAACTAAACAAAAGTTCTTATAAACATCCTGCAATTTTCGCGCGGCGCCTGTTCGCTAGCAACTTGGCGATGCAAAATTTGACTTAGGTATTAAAGAAAATACAGGTTTTACTATAGGAAACTGTGGTATTCCTAAAAAAGGGAAGTTCAAATATTTCCTTATTTTTTATAATGATAATTAAAAAGTTTATTTTAAAGTGATATTTTCAATTTGATTTAAATTTCCTAAATATGTAAATAGCAATAATTTTATTCTGAACCTTTCAATAGCATATTTCATAATAAATCACTTTGATGGTAATTCAGCGAGTACCATTATACCAAATTGAATCACTCGATTGTGAACGCTTTTCATTTGTCCCTGCCTTTACAATAATATATCAATAATTCGTCGTCCCATTGAGAGAAAATTACTGAGGGCAAGTTCAAAATTCATATCCAATTAACCACCCTCCACTACACGTCAGCCATTGTGTGTAACAATAAACGAAAATTGTCATGACGCAAAACGACCGGGCGCTATTAAAAATTCCATCATACCGTATTGCTCGCGGCGGAGATCGCTTGAATGTAGAAGGTCATACAAAGCCTCTATTCAGACCTATTCAGAAGACGCTATCGGAGGAGACACCAAATGTCACATATTCAATAGCTGATAAGGAAATATAGGCTATATTAATAAAGACTTAATGACGCTTTTTGTGAATTCTTTTTTTGAGTTAGGGTTTCATGGGCAAGGTAGTACAAGCATTCGACAAGGCGAAGGGACAGCTGGTAAATGTGCTTTGAAGGCTTATTTGGCAGACTTCCGAAGAATTTTGGGTTTGCTGTTCCTGGTAAGCCCAGGCCCATATAGACGAATATTTTAAAGTAAAATTACAGCGTCACCATGCATATGACTAATAATCAAATTTAGATAGTACTTGACTTATCTTAATACCTATATTAACTTGCTATTGTATGAATAATGTTGCCATCCATAGACATTAAGAGACTTCTTATATTTCAAAAATACATTTAATAATTAAAAATTATAAAACATAGTATTGTTTTTTTGTCTCTATGTATGCTTAAATCTTTACCCAACCGATTTTCAGACATTTTTTTATATTATTTATACAATTTTATATCTATTTTATATGTGTATAATGGATAATCTAACCTTATAATTATGTATATAAAATAAAGAGATTTAGATATTTGATTTATTTTGGTAGTTCAAATTATCACCATAGGTACAGGTAGAGGTACCTAAGGTAACATTACAAGCTACGATTTAAAATTCCGTTTCACGCCCTAACAAGGAAAACAAACATTTCTATTTGTTTTATCCTCCCTCCCAAATCCCACTAAAAGCAACAACCCTATTTCGTAAAGCCTTTTCTATCCACCTCTAAACTGAATTATAATAAAAATATCTTACGAAGATATTGTGTTCTCTTCGCCCAACGTGTATTAGATTCTTTATAGAGAATTAGAATTCCACAAACCGTGAACAACGTAAAGGCTTTCGCTGTGGTATTTTTGAATACGTTGTATTATTATGAAATGAACCTACTTTAATATTAATGGAAATATATTTCTAGAGAGGTGGAACGTTGTATGAAATCTTTGTAAAGGTACGGGTGGGTGTCTGAGGGTATATTGTTATATAATAATATGTTTAAGTTTGTTTGAACCTTGCTCAGAAGACACTCGAGGTATTAGTTTAATGTATCTAAAATTTAACTTAATATTATTTTGGATTATTGTTCTAACAATAGAGTTATTTACATATTTTTCTCCTAAATAAACATCATAGACTAAACAATTATAAGGTAAGGGCTAATTTTGTATAGTTAAAGATAATTGTGTTTGTTGATATTTTTAGCCGACTTCAAAAAGTTAGAAAGCTTGTTATTTCGATCGTGTACATCCTTTGTTATTCTTTGGTGAAAATACTCTAATAATAATATATACTCTATAGAGATAGTTTTAAAAGGTAAAAAAAGGAACCACCTTGGAACGAGTCGGCGCAATTTCATATACCATTTTTAATACCTTCCTAGGCGAAGTAAAAAATAAATATTTAAAATACTTGATGAACTTCCAGCGGATAACACAAATAAAAGAAAACTTGAAGAGTGTCACTAAGAGAAAGTTTTTATAAACTTGACTACGTCGAAAGTAGGCCATTTTAGTTCACAAACTCAAATATCCTTGCCGCCTGCTCTTTACGATCCTTACCTACCTTATTTTTAATTTAACGAAGGCTTTTTATAAACAGACTGTTTTCCAGCTGAATTAATTAAAAACTGTAAAGATATTTTTTAATAAATGCGAATTAATATGGGCTTAAGCTGAATAGTTAGTAAAAATAGGATACAATTGGATAGTATACAACTAGATTAATTTGAAACCACATCATTTTTATATTTAAAATAATAATTCAACAGTAATATGACACTTATAATTAAAACACTAAGTAACTGAACAGGTACGAAATATTTTTATGTTCTTACTTTGGAAACGATTGAGTTATTTTACATTCACATCAATTACATCGCTCTGAACCTACAGATAACCTACAAAATTTACAAATAAAATTTTAAAATTGTAACAATGTTGGCCTTTCAAAGTAAATAAAAACCAGATGCTAAAGGATTTATTGGTTGACCCGCGGGTATCGGGCTGTTTTGCTCGCGAAGGCGATGGAGTCGTAAACTGATGTGAATTACGTACCTTACGTAATTGGCTTTGTATAATCTGTTGCATTTGTACAGACTGGGTGAAAAATTAAAACAAAACTGGCTGGACTGGCTGAGAGTTTGCAATATAGATTTAAAAACGTGATACGAGTTTAAATAAAATAAAGAAAAACTTTTATCTTTACTAATCTGACCAGAAGTCTTTGATCGTGCACTAATTATTTCGAGTTACGAGTTGGATTTTTTCTGAATATACTCGTATTTATGTAACTAGTTTTTATTGTAGAAATCTACACCATGTCTTTTCCACAACCCTTGGCGCAGAAGGCAGTTGTATTTCAACTGCACCGAGAAAAATGGGTTTAATTTGTTGTATTTCTTTAGTATAGTTTTGACTCAATAATCTAACAATTATTTGAAGCAAAATGAAAAGCCTTTCTGAATGGCGCATGTAAACAAATATATATTTTTCTAATTGTCTTAGACTAACTCCTAAGTGTCTTGTGTTCGCAAGTAATAAACCTAAAATTAAATAAATTAGTTCGTGTAACTCCAATAATTATAATAAAACTTGCTATACATACAAGTTTATGTACTCATTACTCTGTTTGGCCAAATAAAAAAGTATATTTATTAATTTAAAAATCTTACTTTCTTTGGATCGTCTTAAGATGAAAAAGTAATGAACAGACTGACAAGAAATGACTATAAAACAAGTGATGTACCATCAGCTTAATCTACCGGACTGTGTGAAAGCAGAATACTTGAACATCAGAAAAAACATTGAGAACATTTCCAAGGAGTAATAACTCCACATGCCTACTATCACCTACCAACTGCTTATAGTCTTAAAGACTGATTGCATCATTCTACTCAACAATAAATTACTCACAGCATGAGTCTATCATTCTGAGTTAGGTATACAGTACATAATATCTATGTAGATAATAAGGATTCTCGCTTTAAGATTGAAGAAAGAAAAATACATAGCTAGCAATTCAAGGAAAGGGCTAAAAAGCAGCGAATTATCCACCCCACTGTAACGCGATGCGGTTTCTTAGCGAATAAGGGTATAATTGTGTTTTCCCTCATCAAGTCTGGCGATAAAATTGCAGGTGTCATGTGATATAGCCTTAATATTGTGGTGTTCGTTACCTTATTGTTGCGTTTTTGTTGTGCTTCCATTCCGGGCAAAAAAATATTGCCTAACCGCATATCGAGTTAAATAATATCCACTGCGATTGAAATAGGAATATTTTCACCGAGGCCAAAATAACGTTATTTTGGCCTCGTATACCTTAATTTATAACTAAACAAGAAAGATGTTCTTCTGAAAATTGCAATAATACACGTTAAATGTATATATACATATTTCAAAGGTTTAATATAATACAATCCTATATGAGATGTCTAGTGTTGTGTCGGCCCCTTCTCCTCTGGTAATAGATTTACCAAGATACAATGTAACAAAACAGTTAAATCTTAAATACAAACATGGGTTACAATAGTTGTCTACACTATGATGTATTTCGAAATTGCATTACGAAGTTGGCCGAAGCAATCTCGGCGAAAGGTCTCCAAAGTTAAAAAGCAGCGAAGAAAAAGTCAATAAATCTCCCCAACGCGTTTGCTTTTCCCATAAAATAACATTATGGTAGCGTCTACAGATTCCTGTAACCGCATCGGAAGACCCAATATAAATTCCGGGCCATGTGAGACGCTTTCTGAGGAATTACAATCATATTACATGGACAACATCACGAGGTAGTAATGGTATCTGTGATGAAAAGTTATTGTTTCTCCGTTACTGTTAGAAACCTAACTATTCGTCTATGTTTATATATCATTAGTAGGTAATTTTTGTATTTTATTACTAACATGTCCTCCTCGGTGTTACCCGTGTACTTACATACTTGTGCTTAATAATACAAGCAATGCATAAACACATAAACGTTCCTCTTGCATCTGATACCTCTCACAATATACTACAAATATATAATACATATGAATTTGTAATATATAATTGTTATTTCTAGCCGATAACTGGTATACACAACAATAATTTCTTAAATTTGAATAACGTCATTCTGTGATTTAGTTTTTGCTTACAGTGAGTATTGTTATTTGATTTTCAAAAAACGGGTCCACGTCATTTATCAGATGTATTATAAGTTTTTATACACAATTATGTACTTAAATAACGGAAATAACAATACTTAATCATTCCTTCGATAGGCATTACAACAATGAATAATGTTCACAAAAAGCTATTCTCTTATGATTTATGTAACCAATTACTCAGTACAGCTTGCCATTGACCTCAAACTTAACCGAGTCGTTAGTAATAATTCAAAAGTAACAAGATATGCTTAGTCATACGGAATCTCGTGTGCCGTCTGCGTTTCATTAAGCTTGATGAAAGGAATATTGCCGACACATGCCGAACGGGGCGTTTCCTTGCCATTGCAAGTCTTGCTGTATACGCATTTTTATAGAACAGACGGCGGTAAAAGCAAACTTATAAAGATGTATTATAATTATATAATTCTATACATAAGTCTACTATCCTTATGCTATCGTAGTAGTTCCTTATTTAAAATTATTTTTTTAATGACACCGAACTTCGTTAAATGGACAGGAATGTCAGTGTTTTCATCACTGTCGACAGTGGGATAGTGGTTGTATGATATTCATCGATCGACCCCACTTTAGAACATTTGCAAGGAAGATACAAAGTATGTTTTTAAAAGGAAAAAAAAAGAAATCTTAAGAAAATATAAAAATAGTATCTGGGCACATATATTATATCAATTGCCACAACTAATTTCCATCAACTTTTATTTACTTATTTCTTATAAAGCATTTGTTACATAAAGTTTAAAAGTTTACAAAGAGGAATAAAATATAAGTAAAAACTCCATAATTGCTGTCTTATGGCTATAATAAGTCATTTCTTCCAATAATTATTTTCTTAATTCACGGGTTCGCGTTACAAAGAAAGAAAACTATGACA
Organism: Eurema hecabe; assembly: GCA_026213755.1. Lineage (NCBI taxonomy): Eukaryota > Metazoa > Arthropoda > Insecta > Lepidoptera > Pieridae > Terias > Terias hecabe. The sequence goes on from JADANM010006502.1 coordinate 3,766,712, forward strand.
AACTCAATACATATATGTCTAATACAACCAATTTTTGCGTGGTGACAGTAAATACCCAATACAGATATCATTTATTACAAGCTAACTATTGCGGGTTCTTTGAAAAAGCCGCCTTTTACAAAGATTAAGATGGAATCCAGAGCGTTTTACTCGCGTACGTTAAAATTACATCCGCGATTATCACGGGAGCCCGCTTTAACTTTTATTGCAGCTATTACGTTCAAAATATTTAGAATTAGTCAAACTTTTTGCTCGCCGTGCAATACTATTAAAACGGTACTTACGTTAGGTTACTTCACTAAGTAATTAAAGTTTATCCATAGGAGTTATGTAATATCTCTATCTTAATGATTAATAAATTAATAGGTTGTTAATG
>JADANM010006502.1:3776213-3830265 GCA_026213755.1 Eurema hecabe
AAATCTACGTTAATTTGCAATTGGGCAAAAATTAATATATTCCACATAAGCATTTCCCTCTTTTTACGTATTTTTATAGCGGTTAAGGCTATAAAAATGGCCGTAATAAAAATGGCATAACAGGCCTGATCATGCAAATTGTGAAAAGGATTTGCTGATGCAAATCGCAGTTAAAGGTGATTTGTTCGCAAAACTAATTTATTATTCAAATTTGAACTCTTAGTAGCCACGAATATGATTTTTATAAAAATATATGATTGAAATACTCGTTGTTTCAAAATTGCTTTTTAAAGATTAATAGATTAGATATTTTTAAAAATAGGCAAAATGTGTGACGTTCTATTTTTGGATCTACCTATATGAAAATTTTGACATTTCGCATTGATATTATTATCAATGATAACAATATTCTTGTATACTTATACTTGGTATACATATTATAATTCGATTAATATATAAAAATCGAGAAGAAGTAGTTCTTTATTTAATTTAATAAAAAATGCTTGCACTAAATCCATTCGTTTGCTCCTAAATCCTATAAGTAGGCTAGTTATAAACTTTGGCAGTGAATATTACGTTTGAAAGCATTATACAAGTCAATAAAGTTGAACAAGTAAATGAGCTACGAGAGCCATTTTATAATTTATATGGCTGTGAAATTTTAGAGCCAGGTCTTAACAATTAGGGTGATTTTAGATTGTGGGTTTTATACTTATATAATAGAATACTTTAGTTAGTTAAGTATATGTATTTGGTGCTAATTTGTCAACTTCAATATATATTATACTAGCTGTGCCCGCGACTTCGCCCGCATAGTAAAGTGACATGTTGAAGAACTTAATCATTTTAACTATTAACACGTATTAATCTAAAACAAACTATCCTATAATACAAAATATCTAACCTGTGCCAACAAACGTTCCGCAAGTTCAACGTGATTCTTTGAATTGTCAAACACTGAATGTTAAGTGAAACTTACCACAATATATCATTGGAAACCCCATCTAGATAGGATGAGACGTTTCTGAGATAAGCGTGCACAAAAAAACAGACAAACAGACAAAATTCAAAAAATCTTTGTTTTGGCTTCTATTGCGTTAGTAAAGGTCTCCTATAATATTTTTTTCTCATATATCTTCCATGTACAGACAGCGACTCGTTACGTTTTTATTATATGTATAGATTAGATAGATAGGTGTTTGATTTTACTATATTTCGATGATTTTGAATAAGCAGTCGTACTACGTACGTTAGAAGTTAGCATCGTTTACGAAATGACAGGAATTATTTAATGCTTGAATTTAATTGGTCATCGTACGTTTTAAATGTTATAAGGTATATATGATTTCTAACTGACCTCTGCGATATTACATGAATAAAATTTTGCTTTCCGTTAGGTCTTATCTGTTACGGTTTATTAGTTAATTTTTCTGCTTATCGTTAGGTAATTTTTCGCATGATTGAGTAACAATTATAGATACTCGCACACCTTTGCTTCCTTTTATGATAAAATAGATTATTATTATTATTAAAAATGTTAAATAAATAAATAATTTTCACCGCTAACGCTCAGTATGTAAAGACCCTTAGTGGTATCTCAGTCTTCCGCAGTAAAAGAGCTATTCACGTTATGGCTGCGTTAAGAAATTGACTCAATTTACACAATTGATCAGTTTGTTATGACTTCTCAACTGGAGACATCTACGTTTTAATTGGAGGGAAATTTAACAGCAGCTTCGAAATTTTCGTTTTAATGGTACGAGAAATAGGCTATTTATTTTAATAACAATAGGTAGGCAGTAGGTATTGTTTATAGATCGACTTGTACGTTAAAATATTAATTGATATTGTACGTTAAAAGATGAGCTAGCAAATCTGGCAATTTGTTTGTTGATTTTAATAATATTTTAATATTATTGCTGAATCTAGTCGTAACAAATAAAGGTTAGCTTTTATTTGATACTTCGGGTGTACCTTTTACCTTTTGATTAAATAAATAATCTGCGTGTATTAATATTACAGATCCGTTAAAATATTAAATTATTCATAGTTAATATTATTATTTAAATTATAAATAAAATAACATTACCTACTTCCTACAAAAATATATGCGTATATTATTATTGCATGTATGTGAAACCGATGGTGTTTTGGCAATGTTATATGCAAATTAATCGCATTAAAACCTTTTTAGAGAGTTTAAAAAGAAATAAGGGAATGACAGATTGTTTTTTTTTCAATTCCTAATGTGTAATTGTAGAGTTGAAGGTCTGTATCGCTCGCTGAATTTGCAGACGCGGGCCAATTTCCGTAGATCGTTGCTTTAGTTCCGGATCGTAGCGTTGGCCCGAAGTTATAAGCGACTTACGATTTTTTTATTTTTTCAAGCCAGTTTTGGCCTCTGTCTTTTAGAAAGTATTTGAAGCTGAAAAAGGCTAAAATCGTAAGAGACACGCTGATTTTCAAAAGACGATATCCGATTAGCTTAGTCATAATGAGAGAAAAATCTTGTTATTTAGATTCTGCAATATACCTATGGTATTTAATCTTTGAAAAAGTGTGAAAAATATACTTATTGTATTTACTTGGTCTTACCTACTTATAACTGACGCTCCATTTAAGGTCACTTGATCGTATCTCAAAATATTTTCATTCTTATTTCCTTAACAATTGTATTTAGAAAGTAAAAAAGAGTCTTCAATGCTCTCCTACTAAGCGAGTAAAAACAATAATATCTCATATAGTATATGGTTAACTAAATAACAAAATATTCATGCTGAAAGGCGATTTTCGCTTATAACTTAGGCTACCAACTATGACGTGCCCTCAAGAAATTGAAGCCGACTTCCATCCGCTCTTCTCGACGTCATTCACCGACGAATATTCCCCGCCATATTATTAGCTCGCTCGCTTTCAACCTCAAAAGACTTCAGTACTTGAGACGAACGGATTAAAGTCCACCGTACTAACGATCCAATTTAATGTATTCACGGCTTATACCAACTATTTATTTCCCAAATATGCATCTTATTGAAGTGAGTTGGATTTCTCTTTTGACATAAGAAGCTCATATATAATAGATGGGCTAAGAACTCATGCGATCCTAAATGCATGAATGCATTTTAATTTGAAAAGAAATCTAAATATTTATCTTCCATTCCATTTTTAAACGTTACAAAAACATGCGAAGCTGTTTAAAAAGCGTACAAATGATATTTGCATTCGTAGAACGTACAAAGCAATGGTCACTGCTAGTTGAATGAAAGTAGGTCAACCCTTACTCCAGTGAGGGTCGATTTCTTTGCGAGTTTATGTCAGTACAAAACCTTAAAAAACATCAACCCGTATAGTGAACCTTTAGATGCAAACAGAATGGTCACGTGCTGAAAATTCCATGCAAAGCTTCGTTCGTGCTCTGTTTATTCATGACGTGGACACAACTACACGTCCTTTTGATACCCTTGTTTCGGATTTCGAAAGAGATACTTCAGTGTGCAGTATACAAAAAGCCAACGGATACAAGCCTATTTGAACACAACACTGTTCTATTCCTATTACAATTTATGAAAGCACTATAATGTAAACAAATACTTTTAACATAAAAAAAACAAATTTGCTACGCTATTCAAATAAGTTTATTATACATTATAGTCTGAGAATTTAGTAAATGATAAATATAGACAATAGGGATAAACTATTTTGGTAACATCTCGGTAATTAAACTCCTCTTCAGACGTCGGAACTTATTCCAAAGTATTTAAAACCTCTTGTTAAACGCCGAGAAATATTCAAATTAATTGCTTAAATATTTTGGCAACAATAAGATGGGAGAGACAGGTGGTCCCTTTGAAAGTAAAACAATTTTATGTATTCAGTGCAGTTGCAATGCGAACCAAGGCTTCAGAGGAATCTTATAGTTCTTAGAGAGCATTTTGTAATGTAGCTGTATGAATTATTTATGTATTTACGTCTCGACTCTGTTAATATTTTGTCGAAATTTCTTGTGAAGCTTGTTTATTTTGTTGAATAATATTTAGGTGTGAACATTTGACGTTCTTATATTGTATTATGTTGGAACACCGCCGACAAATTTAATCTCAAAGGAACAAAAATATTAAGCCCTTATTTTGTAGAAATACTACTGGAAATGAGACAAAAATACACCAAACCCTCAACACCCTTCCTAATCAAATATGGTCCCACGATTTCAAATAAACGTTGTATTTTCATTATAAATTCCTTTTCAGATGACTAACTGTTAAACCCTCAGGTAGAACGGCGCGATAATTATATTAAACGTTTGATATTACAAGTACAAATAATATTATAGCAATTATGATCGCTATTCGTTAGCTTTCATAGATTTAAATATAATTTAATTTGTGCAAATTTGAACTTCAGTATTGAACTTTAATCACTAAGAATTGTACAGAGAAACGTTTGGAATATTTGGAAAGTATTAGGTCGCCCTATATTTAAAAAAAAGGAAGTTAACTTATATCTGTAGTGTAAGTATGTTTTATAGGCTTGTAGGTAATATAAATTGCTTTATGTACCTTTATATTGGGTCCTTAATAAAATAACGGAGTAGCTTTTGAAACATCGTAAAAGACAATTTCATCTGTGCACACTCGTCCCGTCCGAAGTCCTCGAATGCAGTTCCGTCATTTAATCCTTGAATCTCTAACCTAAGTTAGGTCCCTCGACTTCGTTTATTTATAGATTTCTTTAATACGAAAAAAATGGTTCATACGGAAACAATTATAATATTTAGGAATTTAATCCTTGATTTATTCGACATAATATATGCAATCATTTAGTATAAAAATAAATTATTATCTACCTAAGTATTTACCAAATATGCAAACAATTAAACATAATCTAACTTCCGTAAATATAATTAAAATAAAAAATTATATATGTATACATACAGAATATATGGGCTCAAACGTAAAGATAGCAACTACTACAGCCGTAAACCGTCAAGATGACAGCAACAGGCTCGGGCAACATGACGCGCTTATTAAACACGATAAGAGAAGTTTGCAATAAACGACCTTCTGGGGAAAAACAAAGGCACAAATCGCGCTAAACGGGCTCAAAAAAGACAATCCAAGTTTGGAGAGGGCAAAGTTTTTTAATATTCTCACCGCTCGTAATCCGAGGCTCTTCGAATTTTTATCTTACGCGCTAAACCTTTGCCGCTTTTTACAATAAACAATTTTTTAAATTAAATCCAAGGAGAATATACACATGTCTAAAAGTTTTTATGAGGTTCATCATAATATGTTTACTGTAATGATAAGACACACATACAATTTTTAGAATTTTTGTAAAATAATTCTTCTTTATGCATTAATGCCCATAATGGTTTGTTAATCTATTTTATAATGAGATACGGTCATATCACAAGACAGGCCAAAACACGAATCCGTGAATAAAAAACAAATGGAACAGATCGCATTATTTTAATCTTTAAAGCAGCTTGAAAGCGCCATACAATATTTTAAAACTTACTATTTAAAAGGGTTTCGAACAGCTCTTTTGACGAGAGTCCTTAAAAAGCGTGACTCGAGCGCTTTCCGCTAAAAATCTCATAATTCCACTCATTACGATAGGTGCGGTGCAGGTTCAGAATAATCCCTGAAGAGGCTTACTTGTTACTTTTCACGGTTCTCTGAATACGACTCAGGAGTTGGGAGTATTTACTTTGATCACTGCTACCTTTGCGTGGCTTACTGGTTGAGCCCTTGTACATGACGAACATTGTACCACCGCTCTTACGTCATATTGTCAACGTAATGTTATAAGATCTTTGTAAACCTTTTAAATAATAACTAGTTGTGCCTCGCGGTTTTTGTTCAGATATGACTTGTAGTAAAGAGTATTTTTTTAATATACTTAGTAGTTATATGTATAAATCTAAACTTCTTAATCTTTTAACCAGAAAATATTGATGATTTCAAACAGATTATTAACCTAAATTTTTATAAATACCCTTTACTTTGGATAGCAATTCATAAATGAATAAACGTAATCAAAAACTAACTAATTAATCACTTTAATAGTAATCACTTATCTGTAAAGACTAATGAATAGCCAATGATCAAAGTTATCGAGTTTCGTAAACAAAGGGTTGTGGTACGTGGGGAGATGTTGCCAGAAACGTAAATAAAACGGTAGAACCCAAATGTTTACGCGTGGATAACCTCCCTTCAATGTCGCTTCTAAACATTTTTCGTACAAGATTTATAAAGATCGAAAGCTGTTAACGATTGACCTTTCGGTGCTATTTTAATCGAGTGAACATTGAAATAATTGGATTTTGAGGGACACATTCAGTATTTTCACCTATGTGTAGAAACCGAGATATATTTAATAATATATCTCCGTATAATACTATACTATATAATACTAATTCGTAATGCAAAAGTTTGGCAGAAGCTAATATAAATGAATTTGTCTAAAATTTGGCATGTGGCTTTTGGCATATAATTCACATATATTTGCTTTGGGAACGGAAATTATCTAGTAAGTAGTTAGTCTTTCTTTACATAAATCATTTATTAAAGGTTTAATCGCTAAGCTGTTTTACTTAACCGATTAATACACTTATAAACGAATTTCTATTATGCCATCAGAAAACAAAACTAGGAATAATCCAGAATTACTTTAAAGCAATTAAATTCTATCGAACCCTTTAAGAACAGACGCAGTCTGTCGCCTACAATGAAAACTTCCCCGGGCAGTCTTATTTCCGATAAAAAATGACTGAACACTGATTGTGAACCGGGAAAAACATTTGTCCATTAAACGCTTCACTTATCTCGATGTCCTCAAAGTTATATTTACAGAGAGAATTAAATTGCTAGTCTGCTGATCGTAATTCTTTACATGATTACAAATGATACTTTATAGGCAATAATTTCTTTGAAACAAGCATTTTTGTAAATGATGTAGCTTGTACTCGATAAAAATTAAATTTATTCTCATTGTTTGCATTACTAAATTTACATTAAAAAATAATAAAATATTATATTGTTAAGGGTTATACACTGTCCGAAAGGCATTTAGTAACGTCAGAGAGATAAAGACGGACTTAAATTTAATTATTTATTACCTACCTAACAATTACCTATTTTATACAATATTTCTCAATATTTATATGATTACATTCCAACAAATATATCAATCCATTATGAACACCGCAATAGCGGATATTCTTAAAAGCCGCTTTATTAATAACGAAGTCGATTATCAAAACTTCGCCCACAAAGCGTCCCTACGAAATTGCATACGTCATCGACAAAGGGAAGGAATCACTCACGTCAACCGATTCAATCAACTTTACTCATCGAGGGGGCCTCTTGACTAAAAGTAATTACATTTGCTTACACATTTGAGTACACTTCACAAAATGCAGACGGCTCATCTAATTTTGCTACCCTCTCCGAAATCCCGCTGTAGCCAAAACAGTTTTCTAACGGGACATTTATTTACCCGTATAACTTACAAACCGCTTTGGTTAAACTGAATAATAAATACATTCAAAGTATCCGATTGTTATCTTTACAGAAATGCGATTTAGGAAGTGTTTTTGTTGAATTGAGCAACTATATTGTTTTAGTAATTAACGTATACGTCGCAGAGAGTGACGTCATAAAGATTGTTTGCTTCATGATGGCTCTTTCTTAGGTTCTTAATAAGTACAACTTCAGAGTAACATAGTCACGGCGTATATTCAGCTCGATTACGAATTATCCAAAATCATAATTTTCACAATGCTGACGTTTTTTATAGCAACTGACAAATGCCACACTTATAAACATTGTAATAAACCAAGGAGGTTCGACTAATTAACTATTATTGCTGACGGGGCTGCGGAAGAGTCCGCCAGAGCACCCGTGACCCCGTCTAAACACGGAACAGTGGAACACCGTGGGGTTTTAGTCGGTTTGAGTCCGACATAACCTACTTTCTCACCCCCAGGATCGTAGGTATGCGTGAGCATTTCCCCACGGAAATAAAAACTATTATTACAATAGTTTTCACTATCTTGATTATTATTTTCGTCCATCTGCTCGGATATATGTCCTTATCTACTTATACGAGATTCACTAGTTCATCAATACAAGATAAGTTTCGTGGTTAGCACTAGACATAAAATAGAAGATTCTATGTAAGCTATGTGCCTTGTTTTGGTAGGTACATATTATGTGCTACTTTCGTAATACAGACATTAAAAATATAATTAAAACAAAATAAGTCAATGGAAAACAGGAATAATAAGTTTTTTAGAGTACAATGTGCCCTGAATATTAAATAACTCAGCAGGCTTCTTCCATCTTTAATCAGAATTAGCCCCTCAATTCTCTTCATAATAACATTAAAAGAATACTAATTATCCCTTTGTTCTTACAGTTTTAAATTTCAAATGTTTCTTAAAACAATACAAACTTCGTTTCTTTGTTACGAACTCATAGTTGTAAGTTGAATTGGAATAAAAATGTTTACATAATGAATGCTAATTTGTTTGAAATGAAATTATGTTGGCAATTATTGGATTGTTTACTTAGTAACAAGAAAATACGCAATTTCGCTGGGCAATTATTTATTAAAAATATTGTAGGTAAAGAAGTCGATATTAAAAACAGGAGACCACACCTAAGTATGTTTGCTACAGATATATTTTTAAATGTTTATAAAATAATATCATTGTACCTATAATGTATTGACTCAATTCTCAAACCTTTACAAAAACGATTATTAGGTTTTTTGTACCACAAATCTCGAATCATTATCTAACTTAAGAAATGCCTGCTATTTACCTAAAGTAGGTTTTTGATATATTATTCATATCAATATGATTCATAGCAAATAAATGATCAAACGAATTCTGTTAACCGTTAAATTGAAGATACTCTTTCTAACGCTGAATTTATAGCGCTCTCGAAGATATTTTATAATTATATTACATTGAAAGCAGCGACACTCATAAATTATTCTGGTTGGGTAAGACTTATCAGCCATCTTATTCATATGCAGAGCGAATAAAGGCGAAGCAGTAAACAAATTAAATTACACATTTCAGCGCCGCTTATTATCTTTTCGCGTCTCATGTGACATATACTTAATCTAAATCAAAATCTATTTGGTGACTCATTTGCGATGCTCTTCGACGGCGTGGTTTTATATTTTTTTCTTTTTTTTAGTGGACAGCTAATTGAGCAGGACGTTAGCGACGAAATCGTCAAGCTAAATCCGTTGTCAGTCTTATGATTTGTTTGACTTTTTGGTTAAGCTTATAATAGATTACGAATACAACACACAGTAAGAACAATTTATTATACACAGGTTAATCATCATTGATTTATAAATAGATAGTAAGATAGACAGTAAGATTTCTTTATAATAATATTATGTAAAAGCAAATGTGTTCTCTAATAATACGTATTTTACAATGTTGTCTCTTGAAGGCACTTAAATATTCGTCGCGAAATTAAGAAATTTAATCGCGTTAAGAAATGTTTCAATATGACGATTGGGGCTGAAGTCTCTGTAAAAACAAAGTCTTAGATTAAAATGTATGAGCGGTATTAAAAAACAACAGTTTTAACGGTAAATGAAGGGGTTAGAAGATCCTTTTTCCTTAAAATACCGGAGCCAGTATTGATTAAGGACGTTGAAGATTATTTTAGGGTAAAATAATATTTGGACAACGAATGTAGTTCATTATGTTCAGTTACTGTGAAAATAACATAACACGTTGTCTTTCAACGCACTATTTTGTTAATGAAAAGGGGATGGAGTTTATAGTCTATTGGCTTTTGTCTAGATATTTATGATTTGTTAAGGACTTTGTAAGAAAATTTTCTGCTCTTGAATATTGTAATTACCTTTATGTAACTATAACTTAAAACGTGGGCGTTAACTAACGCTGATGTTAAATATTATAATCTTTTTTATAAATATAAGATCTATAAGGTTCTTTTTGCTAATCTGGAATTTTGATCATCAGGAATCTTACAATAAAAATTGCCGTTTATGGTAGCTTTTAACAAATTTGTAACTTTAAGTTTAGTGGAAACAGAGATTATTAACCTTATGAATGTGTGAAATGTGTCACAGAAAAGACTAATATAATAATAATAATAAGAGTGACCTTAAAATACTTTAAGAAAGAAAATATCATAAAAGCATGGAAATGTAAAATCGGCAAGGCAAATAGACGTGTTCACTTAGCTGATTGCGGTGCGATGTCAGCAGACTGTAGTCGTATTTACAAAAACAGTTAATTTTGTAAAAGCATCCTCAAGGGACCGGATAGGACTAGGGGCAATTGATTGCTTGTATGTAGTTAATCTATGTATACTTATTACGACGAAAGAGGTACAGTTTGAGTGTTTATGAAGAGTAATTAGGAACCAATCTACAGATTATGATATGATTATAAAGAATTTAATTGTAAGAGTTATGTATAATATTAACGCTCAAAATATAGAGAACTAAAAAAAACTTACACACGTGGAATAACGGGTCTTAAGTAGTATTTAATAGGTATAAAATTATAATAATGTATTTTTATTTAAAATTAAAAATAGCACTTCAATAGATACGGCGAAATTTTCTTATGTTTACATGATGAAAATTGTTCTTCTTGTCCGACGGGGATCGTACGGGGACCTTAGATTATAAAACAGTTTGGAATTTGCTCACCTAGCTACAAAGTCATATTAGAGTAAATAGAGTATCTATTTTTCCTTTTAAGGTACGAAATACTAAAAATTAAATATAAATTAATTCAATAAATTAATAAAATATAAAACATTAATAAATAAGTATTCTTACAACAATCCAAGTAATAAGCTATCTCATATAATACCTACGAATTATTTAGTACAAAGTAGAACAAAAGTAATTCGTAATTCGGGTCTTGTTTATCGTCTGTTTAGAATTTGAATTTCCTCAAAATATCCTATTACCAAAACTTTCGTATTGTTTGAAAATGTTTCGGATAGATATTTGAGACTTTATAAGCGAATTTGATTCTCGATAGCAATTTTAAAGGCATCGAAGTAATTTTGGTTTGAATTACGGAACATTTGGCTAGTATCAATTGTAAAAACGTTTCCCTTTCCATCCGCTTTTCCCTTCCTTTAATCCCCTGTCTAAAGGAGCCTTTTCTTTTCCATGTTGTTAAAGCTCAGCAATGTTTTGCATTTATCAATAGAAGAAAGTCGTTCAGTCATCATAATATAATGAACTAATCTAAATAATAGTATAAAATATAACTCAAAGGAAATAATTCAAATGTCTTTTGAAAATTCAATAAAATATACGGTACTTCAATCTAACAATTCTAGATGTAAGTGCTTTAAAAGACTGTGAATGTTATTTCATTATAAAAAACTTCATGAAACGATACGCGTTAGACTCGATAAAGATGATTGTCAAAGAAAACATATTTGTTTGAAAAGCAACATCTAAAGCTCTTGGACAAGTTTATTTAAAATCCACTTGCTTCTTTGAGAATATTCGATTTGAGCAAGTTATAGTTCTTTTGAATCTAAAACTAGAAATAGTTTTAAGTGAAAAATATGTGAATTCTTGTACAAATGTGATTTTATTTCTATAAAGACGTAGAAATTGAATGCGTAAGCGAATTGCAATTATAGAACACATTCAAGACTACAAAACATAACACTATTATATTATTTTATTACTTGAATTGGTATTTCCCGTATTTTTTAAATTATTGATGATATTTTTACACTAGTCATTTATATTTATACAAAAAAAAGAACATAAGAAAAGCTAACACCTTATTAACACCCAGAAATGTAAAGACAAAATCAAAAACCGAATCATTGTAAACCGCAATTTAGATCCAAATTATTCCACCCCCAAACGAACCAGGAGAAGGGACACTTTTATCTGAACACCTTCAATAAATACAAAAATCACTAAGACGTGTCACGTGTTAGAGTCTATGGGGCTAATTAGATCCAAGGGGAGGTTTATTTGCTCCAACAAAGCCACTAATGAGGTGTACTGTATGTGTGCAACAGTCTATTTAAGGAAGCTTTTATGATGACTGATGTATTTAACAATGAAAACTATTTAGACTAGTATGTGTATAGTAATTTAAAGCAACTTTGAAAGAATTAAGCCAAAATAATTTATTCGAAGTCAAGCTAGTTTTTATAATGGGAAATATACCACTGAATAGCACCTTCAATAAAACGAATACTTCCATTTTATATATATTAGTATAGATTTGATGTTTTTAAAATTAAATAACCAGGTATAATATTATGAGATAGATCTGCCAATTGAGTATAATATAGTCATACAATAACACATTTTATGAAATCGGTCGTTTAGTTTCGGAGCAACCAAGTAGTTCGTTTTTATATTATTAACCTAGCAATAAATCGCTTGCGTGTCTGTTCTTGAAACTTTACAAGCAGATAGCTTAGAATTTCAATGGTCTCATCCTACAGAACTGAAGGTACCCATAAAGTCAAAGACGACACCGCAATCGAGCATGAAGGACTTGGCAAGACTGCCAAGGGTTCTTACGTTTCTAACGTGCAAATTATGGGCACATGTTTAGACTCTGAGGGCCCTTCAACCGTTTCAGGTTTTGAAAGGGTCTCAGTAATTAGATTCAAAGCTGGAGCGTCTTAATTAAGTTCTACCACTTCGACATTTGGGACATTTGATATTGAAGTGTCAATATATTATGTTATGCTATGTTTGAATTAACGGTTAATTCGTAAAATCATCATTGTACGTTTCATACCTAAAATATGATCAGTACCAAGATGTATGTCGTTGTATAGTATTGAGTAGTATAACATACAATATACTCATATCTATTGATACGTGATGAATTTAAAGTTCTTTTAAACACTAACCTTAATTTTCTAACACTCAAATAGTATCAAAAGTAGACATGTTTAATAATTATAAAACATTTTAACAATGAAAACTACCATGCCCTTTTTTATAATTAGGAGCAGCAAACAATAACCTATCATGTTCATCCAGAATTTAATAACTGCATATAAACCAACACTCGGAATGCCTAACCTGTCGGGTGCCCTTACAATTTGATAAGAAACAATTAATTAAAGACGGTCCAGGGACCCCAATACACGGACAGGCACAAAGGATTTTAATTAAAACCAACAGAGAATTAAATTTGTTTAGAACGCGTGCAAAATAAACAATACTCTTGATGAGATTTATGTTGTTAATTACATATTAAATTGAATTTATCGTGTTAAGGTTTCGTTCACCCTTAACGTACAATGTCTTTTAACTTACAGTAAATATTTACGGGATACATTACTGAATTCTCTTGTTGATTATTGTTAATTTGGAACCTAGTACTGTTGCATTATTTGTCAGAAAAATACACTAGTCTTGATAAAATACAATAAATTATAATTTAAAAGTTCAGGATTAACTGTTTGTAATATAAACCTATTTTGAGAAAAAAAAATATAATTATGTATAAACATCATTATTTGGTCATTTTTTAGCTCGTAAAAATACAATAAATCTTCTTATAATAGCGGTGATTTCATACCGTATCTAAATAATGAAAACATTAAAAGTTCTTATCAAGGGTACTCGTCCTGTGACGTTGTCAGATACCGCCTTGTCGAGCTTTACCTCGCAATCACCTTAAATCCTAACAAGGCGTTTCATTAGCCTTTTGGAGCGGGTCAAAACTCGTGCACGAAACGAAAGTGTTGCTAATGAGACAAATTACCTGCTTTTTATAACGCGGCGGCTCTCTTATAACGTTATTTTATTCCCTCGTTAAAATTTATTTAATTAAATGAAATTTACATTGCAGATTGCAACTGTATTTTCGGTGTTTTTAAAGGGCCTTATTAAAACTGTATCGCGTGTGCGGTGTTGAATTATTGATGTATTTTTTATTAATTCAAGCGAGGATTCGAAAATTAAACAATAATATTTTGACGACGATTTTATATCACTGGTTCCCGAAATACAGTGAAACAACCACATCCATATTTTTATTTTATTTTTCTTACATTAAGTAAATAGAATTTACGAACACTGTTTGTATCATGGGGTTAAATTCGGCGTTGAATGCTGCTGTGTCCCGTTTGATGAATGAGACGGTTCCGGGGACTCGCCCTCCGTTCACCCTTTTGTCGTCCTATTATACTCCTAAATAGCTCTATTACTATAATGCGTGCTGTTTTCGATATATTTATGGGTAACGTTTCCTGCTCATCCGGACATATCTACGTATATAAAGAAAAACCTACCTTGTCATGGTGTAAACTAAAAAAAATATTGAAATATAAAACTATCATATTTTTATGATAGTTTGACGATAGTTATGACACGATGATATGATAGTAATTTTTTTAAAAGCTAAATGAGATTTTAGATCTATCTACAATACTGAATAGAAACTGATCCGATCTAATTTCCAATATCCGATATACGATCATGTTTGTAATTCAATTGCAAATAATAATTAATTGTTTTATTTTTTTGTATAAAATAAAGGAGAAACGTCCTTTTTAATTAGTGGGGAAATCTTCATAGGATACCCATGGACCTCGGGGAAAGGACGACGGGTTATGTCGGACTTCTACCGACCACAACCCCACTATTTACCGTTCTGCCGCAGCGAGTGGGGATCCCGGGTTCCTTCGCACTCTTCCCCGTCCGAGAAACGTCCTAACAATACAAAGCATAAGTTATAATACGTAATGGTTATAACATTGATGTTAATTGTAATGGTATAGCACTTATCGATATATGTAACGATTATACTACCTTCAAATTGCGGTACCGCACTGTACACTGACAGTTATTAAGCAATTCTGTATGTCGGCTAAGGATGTCCTCGTATTTATCGATAAGATTAAAATTAGTAACTAAAATGTTGTATAATTGGATTTTTATAATTTAATATATTTTAAATAATCGTATAGGTATATCGTATTTATCAACAAAGGTATATTTTTAGAAGTAAAGTTATGAAACAATGCTGTTACGAATTGTTAACGCGATGGGTATTAATTGAATTATTTGAAGTTCTATAATTTTAAAAATTAAATGTCTAATAGCATACGTAACCTTATTATTAACTTGATTTACTTTTTTCCATAAGACTGTATTTAAAAACTTAAATTTATTTATAATCATAAATACAGTCAGATACCAGCGTACGTTTCGCGCTGCGCAGAGCATACTAAACATTCTGTGTGAACTATCGACGCCCAGATCGACTTAGGAACAAATTTCGTAGTCGAATGTACCTCACTAGAACATGTGCCGTTAACAACTGCGCTCATTAAAGGCTACAGCGACACAAGCATTCCTTGTTGGAACCATTACAGCTATTACGCCGTGTCACGCTGCGCGATAAACTCTTTTATGAATTATCCGGCCATGAGGATTATGTGTGTCTTGTTTTAAATACATATGTTAAAACGTAGATATTGTTTTCGTAGTTTAAATTGCTTCTGATATGTAATTATTTATTTAGAGTCAAGTTATTCCGGTAATATTAAAAATATTGAAAGTTTCGAGTACAAAAGTAGGTGTAGAAATATTTTTCTTTAATCCCTGACTTACAAAAGTATCTTAATTCTTGCTATTGCTTGCTTTTTTCTAGCTTACATACTTTTAGACGGGTACAAATTATATTTCCGCCTTAATTCAACCTTTATTCAAAAATTTAATTCCATCAAATAACAAATAGAAACCTACTTGATATTACGTATTTTGTGTATTGTTGATTAGAAATATATTTTTGTATCAGCCATTTACACAAGTATTGATGCATGTGGCCACAGCAAGAAAAAAAAAATTCCCTGCATTCGTACAAGCTCTACTTTGATCCGGAAAGATACAGCCATCAAAACGTGTCGAATTGGAGCATCACTATTCGCTTCGTGGAATATTGAACTCTACGTTTCAGCGCTTAAGGTTGACTATTGCTTGAGTATTTGAAGACAGGTGTATAAAAGGGAATGATAATGAAGTCGCTTCTTTCAGTTCTCCGCTCACTGGCGACACGTTCTAAATTGTGTACAGAAAGCTCGCTAAATGTTGATTTGTGATTGTGTACGTTTATATGCCATTAGTTTGACGTTTCATGTGTGTTTCGTTTCCTGATCGTACAATTGCTATTTTCCGTTTTTTATAATAGTGCCTATCCTCAGTGCCTATTCAATCACATTATAGGTGAACGGTTATTCATGCTAATAAAATTAGCAATTTGAGTGTGTAGGTAACTTTATAAGATTTAATTGAATATTGTAATTACTGAAGTCAAAATTCTTTTTTTACTAATAGTCCGATAGAATAATTATTTAAAAAATAAGACATTTAAAATGGGTCCTTCTTATAGTAGAAATTTACTAGAATAGTGGCACATTTCTTTGTGTATATATTTTTGTATTCGTTGACAAAAAACGCAACGTCGCTTCAGCCAATAAACTCTTTGCAAAAAGTCGCATCGATCCGTTACTCCCTTTACTCGCATCAAAGGAGGGCAAAACAACAAACATATATTTGCATTTTATTCACGCTATGTTACATACATAGCGTGAATAAAATGACAACACAGATGAAGTATAACAGTTCAAAAAGTATAGTACTTAATTATTCAAGTTAATAAATCATTGTACCCAAATCAAGCAATTCAGATTTATCATAAAAAGGTATCCCGGCCTCAATTAATTACAAACGTGTTCTACATAAGAATTAGAACGAGTGATTAATGAAATAAAACAGCGTCATTTACAGCGCGTTATAACGATGTCATATCGTTCCACATTCTTCGACGCCTCGCCTGTCTCGATGAGATAACAGAATTCCATTAAATTCGCATTAAAATCCGAAGAACGCGGGTACATTATCATACAAAAGCAGGTTTTGTTCACTTTTACACGAACAACATAAATCTTGCTCGCTGACAGTACTCCAGGTGTAGATCTCTTTCAGCTCTGAATACAAATGATAATGAACGAACGACGCGAACGTCGGAGCATCATTACGTCCTGTGCTTTTGGACGCTGCGTTTATTTTTATTGCTAACTTAGCTTCGTCCTGCGGTTGATTAAGACAGGTAGTATACGTATCCTCTTGAAGATCTCTATCTAATAAACAATCGTATGGAACTCGGTTGCCTAGTTTTAAAAATTTAAGCATACATAAGGACAGACAAAGAAAGCGAAATCGTTTTATTTATACTACTGTTATGGAAACATAAATTCAAAAATTAGTGATGTATGTGAGTTTGTACACTTTCTCGTGAAAACAATTTGGCAAACAGATCGAAGCTCGATCAACACAAAAGGTTTATTTTTAAGCCTGGTATTACTACGAGAGCAAAAAGTATACGGCTGAAACAGGAACAGCTACTGTCATAGTTTATTGCAATATATACCTTGTAGATATACTCGTACCTGTCTATATTGTATAATAGTCTCTATTGAAAGGTCTAATATAAAAGTGTACCTATATTCTTCTAGTATTCTTAAAATGATACTCAATTACTTTGTGCATAGAATGTTCATAAAAATAAAAAGTGGCAGGTTAAAATATCTATAGGTATATTTTATGTGCATCTACATATTTATTACAATAAAATAGATAGAAATAAAAATTGCTGAGTTAGTTAATAGTTCAATCATAGTCTAAGAAGAAAAATATTTATTTTAACCTTAATACTAAAAACTAAAATAGTTTGCTACATCTTACGTAATTTTTAGATCGTTTGTTAATGTCGTTTCTTAGCGTAGTGAGTAAGATCTGTATTTCTATTTATATTAATGTCTTTGGAGAAACGAAAATATAACCTAATGAAGTGACTTGCAATGCATGCTGATGAGGTAAGCAGGATGAAAAACTTTATGTAATTAAAAACGATTCAGACTTATTCCCGTAGTATCTGGGATATGAATTTTGAAGTCTCTTATAGAATATGAACATGCTTTTTTCTTATATACAAAAATAGTATGTGAAATTCAAATAATATAATATTTTCTATATTATATGGATCAGTTTTAAGATGAATAGAATCGTTTACTGGTAATTTACTAAGGGAGAAATATAACTGAGTTTTTCAGCAATACAAAAACAAGCTGCCAAGTTATTTCAATCATTTGTTGACAAAATGTTTTAAAACAAAAAGTCAACATCTTTTTTTATAGACAAAATAACTCAAAAATGTTTTGTCTACTTACTAAGCAATATTTTATAAACAAAATATTTTTTCATCGATCAACTAAATCAACCTACAACATCTAAACAAACGTAATTTTATCCTTAAAGACTTGTATCGTCTAGTATTAAAATGTTCAAACTTATTGTAATAGGTATATTAATCCGATTTCTTTTATATTTCTTTCGTAATACTTCCTAACCTAAAAGCCCAAACAGTTATTATTCTACGATTCCCCATGTTGAGACCTCGATACTAACATAATAAAATAAATTATACGATATAAAATAATATCGCTTGAAGAGCAAAAACCACGGACGAGTCTCCTGCGTGCTAATGTCAATTTAAGCCCCAACGCCAAAATGGCATTCAATGGTTAAGCAGTAAAACGGTATCATGATAACTATTTAACCATAGCTTAAAGTGCTTAGAACCTTTTGTATGGGTATTTACTACACATCGAACATTTATCGTATTCATTGCTTTGTAGGAACATTCGTGTACTTCCTTACAAAACTTACTTTGGAGCTGTGTTAGTCGTTAGCCGACAGTAATTGGCATTTATATAATAAAAGCTGTTGCCCGCGACTTTCATATAAACTTTGACCCCCTTTTCCCAGTTAAAAAGTAGCCTATGTTTTATCTCAGGCTCTAGAACATCTGTGTACCAAATTTTATTACAATACATTTCAATTAGCTCATACTCCGGTTTACTTTACTGATTATACTCACCTGTGTTCCTTTCATTACAAATGTTGCTGAAGTTCTTTCCTATAACGATATAATTATCATTCCCTTTACTCAAATTTAATGAATATGAGTCATTACAACCATCCTTCTATAATTATTCTAACTCTAAATATTAACGTTAAATAAACGAAATTCATTACGTTATTACTATGAACTATCTTTTGCACATAAAAATAATGTCGCCAACGTCTAGCCAGCAACAGTAAATTAATAAAATGTATAATCTTCTCGATCTTAGCTCAGCAATTAATGATAACGAGCGATAAGCTGAACAGACGGACAGTTTAATTAGTTGTATTGGGTTTAATCCGTTGGATCGTGGGGTTACGTGTCGTTAGCGTCGATGTAGTTTTAGTGCGGTCAAGTTTTCTTCACCGTGGGGACCAGTAGTATTGAATTGAAATAATTGTAAGGGAACGTGGTACTTTTGCGATTTATAGACTCGTAAAATGTATTGATAGATTTAGTGTGATGTAAACCTGATTTTTGATTGTTTATTTTCTTTCAAATTAATGTTTCTATGATCATTAAATAATTTTGACGCACGATTATATATTTATTTCGTTAACCATTGGAAAATAATTCTTTAGAAGCCATGAAATACCATTAGTAAAAATATAAAAAATACCTTTCATAAATTAATACATAAATATGTATTGTAAATTGTAATACACAAATATAAACTGTAAACATTACTTTAATATATATTGCTCTTCTAATTATTTATGATACCTAGTTGTTCTCGCCTCAATTATGTCATAATTTCAAAATTCTCAACGTCCGGTCCCCTCGAACTATATATCAGATCTTTCAAAACCGAACTGTGTCCAATGAAAAATTAAACTTAATCCTCAGGATTAAGTATCACATTCGCTCGAATTGATTTCAGAGGAAATGGATAGCTTCATTCAGGATATGCCTCAAATTATTTTGTAATATACATAGCTGTCAATTTCCCCTTGCAATAATATTTGTAAGCGGATTTGCATTGCTTGGCTGAGGGAATGATTAATGATATGCAAAATCTTGTGTATATCTTTATATAGATACACGGTTTAGCTTATATTTTCCTTAAGAAAGTGTTTTGGTGCTACGATTCTGTTTAAAAAAAGATAAGTAAATTAATAGCTTTAATGGTAATACACTATCTATCTTTTGATTAATTGGTATTTAATCATTTTACTCAAGTACGTATGGAGAACATTACTTAGCCCTTTACTTCTTTTAAACATTAGGTACATAATAACAAAGGATGAAACTATATTATAATGGAAATTATAAGACTAGCATATTAAAAATGTATGTAAAAAAAAAGAAAGCAAATCTCTGCGTACTACCTACCTATTCCTAAGCAAATTTCTTAGAAATTCAGTGTATCGACGGAAGTTTTCAATGTTGAGGCCAGACTATGAATAATGCGTAGAACGGAAGCAGCTTCCGGCCGGCACCTTATCGCGCAAACTTTGATCGCAAAATTTAAAACTCGTTCGAATGCCATTCCGACTGTTTTTGTCGCCAATTTCGGACGTTCTATTTTTGAATGCGGTTTTTTGATTGCTGATGAGCAATTGTTTGTTTTTTTTGTAAGTCGCCATTGTTTTTCACATCGAAGTGGTTTGAAATTTTTGAATTTATTTTAGAATTTTGTAGAAAAAATTTAACGTCAAACAAAGAAAAAACGACTCATCGTATAAATAGTACTGCTTTCTTATTTATATTTATTATTGAGGATGATATAAAGGTATTATGACTTCTGGCAACACCAATTTCAAATTGCAAACGAATGAAGTTGTGACTGGAACAAACGATCGTAAATACGAAAACATTCTAGCCGATATCCTATTAACCCGTTATTCCAGCTAAATTCAATACAAGGTCTTATAAAACTGACACTGACACGAACATAGGAAATTAAAGATTCTATCACTGTAACGAACGAGTCTTAATAATAGTCGATGTTTGACAAGACATTTTTCTCTTTATTCATGAGACAGTAAGGGCTATTTTGCTGTAAAACTTTGGCGCAGTAATTTAGTTGGGTTGTCTAAATGTAGAATAATTTGATGACCTATTTAACTGATTTGAAAACTTTAACTATATATGGCAGTGTTTAGTTTTAAAAACAAAAAAAAAATATGTATCTGGAACTTCTACAATATCTTCCTATTACACAAAAACAATAAGTTATGCAGCTATGTGACAGATTGTAATAATAAAATTAATCATAATAGTGTTTATTATGTATCATTATACTTTAAACATAAGGGTTTTTTCGAACAAAGCTTGCATAGATAGTTTGCAATGTTTAGTTGAATGGAAAAATATGAACGTTCATTTCGAGTAATTCAAAATATAATAGCATCTACAAAAAACCCTTTCTAATTTTCATAATAAAAAGTCAGTGTCATCCGCTAACATCATTACGGGAACAATTTGCGAACTCTGGGTCACGATGTTAAAAAAGTAGGCCCCGGGAGACTGTGGAATGAAATTGTGTCACATTTTGCACTCGGAGATACAAGTGCGCTTATTTCTGGCACCGTATTAATTGTAGCGCCGGTTTTATATTGGTTACGTACTTATTATAATCTAATTATGAAATGAGATTAGTTATTATAGTATGGTATGAATGAAATGAACTGTGCCCAGCGGTTTTTCCCTTGTAGTTCCCGTTCCCACAACAATAACCTTATACAATGTATGCTATGTGTTAATCCAGGTTATAATCTGTTCCAGTGACTCCGTCAAAACGCGGGACAATGGAATACAGTGGGGTTTTACTTGGTTTGAGTTCGACTTTTCTACTTTCTTCCTCGGGATAGTATCATAGTAGGTATGCGTGAGTATTTTCTCAAGGAAAAAAATTATTGGCATGTTATATGGTGAGTATATTTTCTTCATTTTCGTACTTCAGTGACCTTAGTCCAGGGTAAACTTCAATAAAGCGAAACGTCACAAATCGAATGAAACATTTAACCTCATTGTCGGTAGTATCTTGCCTAAAAATGAATTTACATACAAGTAGGCACTCCTTTAAAGTACAAAACTCTTGATTTACTTATAAACAATATAGTCTATATGTTTTGAATTTTATAAGACTACGATTTTCGATTCCTAAACTTTACTAAATAGATTTTGCATAAAATAAGTGTATGGTAGAGCATTGTGAACACAGTGCAAGGAATTTACAAGTGCAACGAATTTTCGTAACTGTGTCCTTTCCTTTAAGTTATAATTCGCTTGAACAAGAAAAGGAATTCCTTTTCCCTAAAGAGAGCATTTAGAGTCCACACTTTGATGTTGTTTGTTGCTAAGGGATTTTTGGCGAAATTAAGAGTAGAATTTTTTATTTTATTTTTTGCATTAAATATGAAAAATGTTTGTTTTTTTTTCATTGAAAAAGTAGTCCCAATTTTTGTTTTAAAATGACACAATATATAAACATACACATGCATAGTGTTTTTCATATTTTTATATAAGAGATAGCCAGACATTTGATTACAACTTCGACGTCAAGGGGATGCAATATCTGCCTATATTATGTCCATTCTAGTTTTGTTGCTGTTACTATTATGATATGTTATGTATATCCTCCGTATCTCATATTAAATCCTCTATTACATTATTTGTCTCTATCCCCTTTTTTAAGACCATGCTCTGTGACTGTCCATGGGTGGAAATGTTGGCTTAAAAATGATCGCTTCGGAAATATTTACCTATATATATTACCTATACACCTATTCAACTGCACATCAAAGAATGCGGACACCACAAGTTTGCCACATTTGCTAAAACATTTGCCAAAGGGCATTTTTATAGTGGGGTCTCGTAATTTATACGAAGTACACGACCCTAAAAATTTACATAGCTACGTATTTTTTTCTCTAATCTCTGCTATAAAACACATTATATCACCTGCTTACATCCGCGGTCTGCAAATATAACGTGATAATAAAAAAATATGCTGACTCATTATATTTAATTTTAAAGGGTGATGTTGTTTGTGTGGCAACCCAGACCTGGCAACTTTATTGCATAGAGATAACAGAAAATAAACAGAATATTTAGTTGTTTATTTTATATGATATAGTTTCGTTATGAACATTGTTTGGGTTTACATAGTATATAAATAAAACTCCAATGAATTTATTACATTTTATTATTGAAATCAGAATAATTTACATTGTAAAAAATACACATACTCAGTAATCATTGTTATACTAATTTAATAATTTTTGGCTCCAGATTGGTGGTGTTGCATCAACATAGCTTTATTAAAAACAAAATTTGACATAGACTTTACAGAATTTATAGATTTGTGTTGCCATTATTTTCTCTTTGTGACATTAGTAGGCCGTTTGAGGCCTAAGCGTGAAAAATAAAACATTTCTATTTACCAGACAGTATAATACTATAAATTAAATACTACATTGGATAAGAGAAAACGTAAAACTAAAGCCTACATCTTTGGTTTAACATAATTATAATGTCACAAAAGACGATACGATTTTAAAACATTACAAAGGTTATACGCGTAAATACTTCACATCCATCGCGGTGAAAATAAAGTGGTCTATTTATAGTATTCGAGAAACTTCTACATAACACTTTATTAGCATATAATAACCTCAATGGCTTTAAAGATAGAGTTCAAATCTAAGTTTATCTCACAGAAGGCTTTGATTGTAACTTACGCTAAATATAAACTTACCTACTTAACATTTAAATGTATTAAAAATAAAAGCTGCATCTTTGGAGTATTTATTATAATGTGGGATAAGCTGATCGAAGTTATATTAAATTTTAATCATTTCTCAAGAAACAAATAAATTTAAACGCCAATTGTCTACTTTCATAAATAAAAGACTTTTAAACAGATTATAAAAGAAATCATAAATGCTGATTTCTATATATTTTCAATTTAAATATGAAAGCTTTTAAAGCAAACGTTTATAATTTTATGTATTAGTATGAGTATCCCACATTCGACTGAAGTCTACGTGTTTATTGAAATACTGTCACAAAGGTGAAGAGTCAGGCGATATGTATTTTATTAAGAGATAAACTTCCTATTATACTAATTGACTAACCACTTGCGGACTATTGACGTACTATGTTCTAGCTATTTCTACCTATGATGAAGGCAAACGAGGTTGTATTTTGTTTATTTTTTATCTATAACAACACTTATCTAAATGTCAATAGATAATTATACATGGTATGTTATACGTTCTCCGTCTTCGTGACTCCATATGAGAAAAAAATGCAAAAACGCTTATTGAACTGTAGTGTGGTTATTTATTTGTACTGAAGCGAAATACTATTTATTATACAATTTTATTATACTATACTTTATATATTTTATTTCAAAAATAATATGAAAGACAGTGGTGGGTAACATGAGGATTCCTTACACGATATAATGATGTTTCAACTTAATCCTATTCTTAGTACTAACATTAATTGACAAATAAAAATAATAAGAAAAAGCTCTTATAGGTACAGCAGCAAACAATCGAAGTCTACCTATACCGAACATCGACAGTCATCTCTTATTAAATTATTTTATACAGCAATTTTAATCATATTTTTACACACCACGAATTTACATGGAAATCAAAACGTAGAAGTTTGGAATCGAAATTAGGGATTGCAATCGGAAAACCGGATACTCCAATCTGGTGGATCCGGCAGGTTTAACTTGTATTGGATACGGCGTTTATCATTGTCACCAAAATAATCGCCCTATATGGGGATTCATCGCATGGGTAGTTATTTTTAAAATTTTATCATTAGTACAGGTTCTCTATTTCGGCCGATAAGCTTGGTTTAATTATAGTGTACGTGGATACTAAATTGAATATCGCTTGCCAGTCTGAACCAGTTTTGATGTTCATGATATTATATTTGCTATTAATTTAAACATGAAATTGGATGTAAATGAAAAAGGCATGTAATGTTTCGATAATATTATGTTAACAATTACTCTATAAA
This sequence comes from Eurema hecabe, assembly GCA_026213755.1. Classification (NCBI taxonomy): domain Eukaryota; kingdom Metazoa; phylum Arthropoda; class Insecta; order Lepidoptera; family Pieridae; genus Terias; species Terias hecabe. The sequence goes on from JADANM010006502.1 coordinate 3,801,190, forward strand.
TTTTTTAGGTCCAAAATCAAATCAAAGTTCAGACGAAATAAGGGATGACCATCATTTACCTCACAATCTTATCAACATTAAGTTCTCCATAGCCGGAACCAACCAGTTAAAATAAAATCTTAATGCTTGCAATCCCTAATCAAAATAAATTTCATATCTTTGGACGGACAGTACAGATGCCAACGCAATAGATAGTAAAAAATAAACATGTGCGTGAAATGAAACTACTGGCCACTTACAAAGGAACGTTAAAAAATTGAGGTTTAAAAATAAAATAAAATGAAATTACGTGAGGTTGATACGCCAGTCTTCGCGCGGCTGTGCTGCTGTGCAGTTGGTCGCACACCACCGAGATTGCGTCGTCGGCGGACAAGGATTACCGCCGGGTCGTTGTCGCCGGATTATTCTTCTTGTTCGCAACGCAGAGCCGACACAGCCGCCGTCACTCTTACATGAGCTCCACTGACCCCAGTCTGACACGCGACAGTCGAGAAGCTCTAGCCAAAATAGAAAGAATACACAATTAATTACCACGACAACAGAGTAGCTTAGTAAATATAAATATTTAAATGTCGTTGGATTTTAGCTTTTTCATTATGATAAAGTTAAGGGATTATAAGTAGATTGAGTAATATGAAAATTTACTATTCGATCTTGAACTCTATCAAGGTTTTGCTAATATTTAAATATAAAAACATATTGCTCATGCACCTACTGGCTTACCACTATATTACAGACTTTAAGCGCATACTTCAGATGGTTTTGTGGCTAGATCTAAGGCAGGAGTAGCTGGAGTTCGTTTGTCAGTCTTCAAAACTCAGTAATAATACGTACTCGCCCGTTTTCTTTTTCTTCTCTCAGCAGGGTCAGTATTGTCAGCTCTGAGCTTACGGCGGCGCCTGGCGCGGTATCGCCGAGCTAAGCTCCGTAGTGCGGACCGCTCGCTGGGCGTGGGACCAGATGTGGGCAGCTCGTTAGCTGACCTGGGCTCTTCTGTTGTGCTTGTTGCGTTGTTTGACCTTATAAAATGATAAAAAATTGAATTAAATTATTCGTGTTCAAGCTTGTGTATGACGTATATGTCGTGTTTTTCTAGATTATCGATGGTTTTGGAAATTCTGAGGGTAAGGGCAGTCTACTTTTTGTGTATGATGGGAAGCAAATAGATAAGACATATAATATATATAGAGACAGGTCTTCGTCCATGACTATAAACCAACAGAGACAAAAACAAACAAACTTTACCAAAGAGTATTAGTCATTAGATTATACCTAAATAAGACACTTACAAAGAATAGTAAGAGTAAGCTCCATCCGGCGTCGTCAAAGATCCATCTGCAAATATTCTAGGAGCTTCAGCCCTTTCGACTTCTTCAGCGATGGACAGGGCTCTATTTCCATCTAACACATCGATGTTATTATGATTTAACCTATCCAACTGGAGCACATCGTATTTTCGATCGTCGCTGTCACGGTGAAATACTTCGGAGAGCTCGTATTCGCGGAGCTAAAATTATATCCTTGTTATAGTGAAAAATTAGCGGTAATGTACAGATCTACAAATTAAGCAGTTTAATTGATAAAATTAGTTTTAAATTACTATTTAAATACCTGAAAACGTATGAAAAAACAAAGAATATTTTATTTTTTCAATAATATGGTAAACTATAAACTTGGTTTTTGAACGCATTTTTTGTCTATATAATAAGAAAAATTGTATTTACATTAACTGGTACTTAAGATAAATAATGCTACTCACCTTTATAAACTGGAACGTAGCGATCGGAGGTAACCGTCTCAAATGCGGGTAGAAGAAAGACCCAGCGGGGTGGGAGGGGTACCGCGAGGTGATGCGATACGCCACTCCTTGCGGGGCCGTCGGCCAGTTCGGAGCTGTGAACGTGAACCCGTTGTCCGTTCCCGCGTCTAATGGATCCACCTACAATTTTTTTTTGTTACATACATAACATTACACAATTGATGATAATCTTAATCCATTAAAATATATTTTGTAAAAGGCGACCTTATGAAGGCAAGAAATACGTAATAAATAAATATCATACACAGATACATAATATATACATGAAATAGTGGTCCTTAACTTATAGAGTATATTGAAATAGATTTAAGGCTGTCAAATTAAATAAACATGGACCCACTTCTATATTTACTCTTACACTTATACATTAATAATTGTATTTCTATGATTTGATATTAAAGCACGTGTTGTTTGTAAGGTGACTGAATTCTTTATTTTTTAGTATCATATAGCAATATTAACACGTAAATTATTAATAAAACTTGGTTTATACTTGTTTGCTGCTCCAATGATGAAAGTTGAATTACGTACCTCAATAGTTATACTATCAAGCCAGTTGCCATCTACGCACAGATCAAAGCTGTCCACTCCGATGAACCAATCAGGTGAAGGGATCATTCTGGCCATAACCGATACCTGAGAAAAATAATGAAAACCTTAAAATATATTTTTTTTTGGAAGAAAGAATGAAACATATAATCCAGAGCACAATAAAACAATACACAAGACACTTAACAAATAAGAAAATACACACAGATATGAAAACAGAATAAGAATGCGTTGTTCCGGTCTGTTAGTAGTAAAGCTAAATAAATAATGGATTATTTATTTATATACCGTAAGGTGGACCTTACGGTATAAAAACTGAAGTCAAATGTCTGTAGCTGAAATATAGTGTTAAGGTAAAGCCTAAAAGATTTGAGCCTAATCCTTGGATTAAAATTATAAACGAGAATTTTTGAGGATGTTTCTCTATCAAGCCAAAAATACTAAACTTATTCGATTAAAGTTTGTCATCCTCGTAGATTGCACCCCAGGTTAACATGTAGGGTAGTTTTTATCTCGTTATTTGGTAATAACCCTGGTGGGTTAACATATATCTAAGCGGGTATAATATAACCACGAACCGCGGCGAGTACATTCATTCAAAACATAGACAAAAATATACTACGTATTTGTTGCAATAAAAGAATGCATGAGAAGTGATTGACTGCGCCATATTTTATTTTATTTGCATTTCTTGGCAAATTGAACTGGAATGATCATTAAAGATCTCTTATTCCAACCTTAAATAAGCTAATCGTTAAACGGACTGTTTAAATCATTTCGCCCATTATGCTTCAGGAAGGCGAGGCATACTTTGTTTTTATTACAGCTTATGTTCTTGACAGCGGCGACATCTCTTTGAACTGACATTCTACAATTTTCCTTGACTGGTTTATTCTTTATGTTGAAACAAATTGGATGCATTTTTACAAAGTATCGCGTATTTTGCTTACCAATTTACGATCGACTAATCTCTGTATCAAATAAAACTTAATCCCCAACAGTAATGTAATAAACAATCGTGTAAGCTTAATTAAACGGCTGGGCACATCATTAATCATTCAAACTTTTCCAATCGAAATGACAAATGGTTACAAATAAAAAGTACGCAGCGAAACAGTAAACAACAAAAATTAGTCTTAACTCGCAATAAAATGGCTGCGATCGCGATAAATTTCCCCTTTTATTACCGCTCCATTTCAATGGACTACTGTTTTTTTACTGACGTGTAATTATTGTTTGCACTCCGGAGCATTAATTAGTGCTGAAAAACGATATTTTCGGTAGCTTTATGTAACGGGAATTTAATTGCAAAGTATCAGTTGTTCGTTGTTGTCCGTTTATCGTTATCAGTTTCATGGAAATGATACGATTTCATTCACATTTTAATTATCTTTACATTATATTTGTGAGCTTGCGGTTTATTAACGCCGGTTGTAAATAATGATGTTAATAATTTGATGAGGTTAAATGGCTTATGTTGCAAAATTGAGTTATAGGTACATTCAATTATAGGGCATTATTAAAAAAATATATGAACATACTTGAATAAAGTAAAAAAATGACTACAATATGATTATTATAAATAAAATTTCGAAATAGCTCCAATAAAGCTTAAATCCGGATTATCTAGCGCGTGATTAAATATTGTAACTATTGAGGCTTTTCTCTATTTAACGAGAGCTTTGTTCCATTATCCCCTTTTAAAATTCGCTAAGCAGTTTATGTTAACAATCAATTTTATATTAGTACAATGCAAGTTCAGGACACCATTTTAAAGATTGTGTTTTGCGGAGTTTACTTTAGTTGTTCTTTATAACAAATGATAATAATACTATGTAATACACTTCCCTTTAAGAAAATTTAAGGACAGACCTATAGACACATAAATGATCAAAAGTTTACACTTTGTCAAAATAATTGCGTGAGAATTGTTTAAGACAATATTACTCATACAATTCTTTAGTTAGTATAGAAGTCTTCTCACCCTAGAATGATTGCCATCGACGAAGAACTCCGCCTCAGTACGCCCAGAGCCCTGTCCTATAGCGGGTGCTCCAAACACGTCCAGGGTGCCCTGAGCAGACCCAAGGGAGTCTAGCCTGCCGGTCTCCGCAAACTGCTTCACTGGTAATGGGACGCGGCGACCGAGCCGAAATAGCGTATACGCCCGGCTGTGGGATACACCTATAGACAAAAGACTTTATATAGTTTTACGTGTGTACATTTAATACTGTAAAGAGGAGAGACGTAAATCTACTTTTACGAAGAAATAAATATTATTATATCAATCAGAAAAGTATAAAAATATATATATGTTTTATGGTTTTGACGGGGATGATACACCTAGGCATAACGCCAAGGTGAATCATGAGAATGAGGCTTGATCTTTTTTAAACTGTTAAATACTTCATTATTCTCTTGTACACATTATATTTCACACAATTAAAAACTAAATATAAAACACGTTCAACATCCGAAGTTCCTCGAATCTTGTAAAAGATTTCTCGGCACGTCCGCTCGAAACAAGAAACAAATAAATTCCCTAGCAAATTATGAAATATCTTCAAAGTTAAGAAAAAATAGCCCGATAGTGTAAAAAGTTTGGAGATCAACACGCGGGCAAAAAGAGGCAGCCCGAAACGGATTAAAAGTTTCCCCGATCTCAACAAATACCGTTAATATTTTTTCGCGTCTTTTATGCTCACGAAGCAATTTGCAAACCCTTTCACAGTCGATGTGAAATTTAATTTAAGTTTATTAAGGTGTAAAGATAACATTTTGTATTCATCCCTTTTTTTGCTGAGGAGCGCAACTTGACAGCTGGTTTTGATTAGCAACCCATTCAGAAATGTTCGCGTAATTAAAAAGTGCAAATTAATTTTTAATTTCGTTTCATTAATTTCATAAAGTCTCTCGCGGCTTTTTGCAAATGCTCGCTGGGTGTTAAGATAGCTTCAAATTTGAATTAAAAAAATTGTCTAATTCTGTTATTCCCTTTGACATCAGCTACCACTTGATAGAAGTGTAATTAAAATATATCAATATTAAATATCAATAAGAATTTGATTTAATAGTATGTACTTTCTGAAGTGAAAGCTATTCCTATCTTGGTAACAATATTGAATCATCTCTACAACTCATATACGAAACAAGAAACCGATGCATACACTAATTTGTCATAGCAACAATCTTCAAATACTTCTTACAAAATGATTCATGCAGCACGCGCTAACGTAAATCTAGTAAACAAGACATTGTTAGAAAACTTGTATTATTATTGTAGGCGTTCATTAGTCATTATTTCTTAAAATAAAATTCGTATCTGACCTAGAAACTATTCCTCGGAAACGACGCGCGAGCTCTATGCTCGAAAGTCGTAAAAATGAACGACTCATTTAAAAGGCTTACTGGGTTAAGCGTTTTTACATTTTCAGTAGATTGGCGAACATCGGAACTTTGTACTATTATAATTAACACAGTTTTTGTAAAGAAATAAATGCGTATATACATGTATTTATACCTATATCTTATTAGCATTATTGTTATTCAATTAATTACATAAAATGAACAATAATTTCATTTAGGCAATAAACAAAACATTTAGCAAAACGTTTCAAATTCAACATTCAGATTATCTGCAATTACAATACTATTAAATAATTTACAAAACTATTTAATCTATTCTACTAAATAATCAAAAAGTGAACGGATCATTAATATGTAAACAGTAACATGATTACCATATCAATGCAAGCTATTTAATTCGAGTAAACAATTTAAATCGAATAACGCTAAGCCCAAATAAATAGCGGTAATTGTAATCATTGTTTACATAAGAGTGAGTCAGGAGTTGATGAACTCACACGCTGCCAGTTGGCTGTGGCACAAAACCCAAATGCATTCATATAAAAACTAATAATCTTAAAATACCCTCCCTCATTTATAATCTAGATCGTTAATTTAGTCTCGCGTATTATCCGTTTTATTTTTTAAGAGCGACATTCAGCCAAGAATATCTAAAATTGTCTCATTAGCTTTACGATTGCGACTGTAAAATAAAATTGCTTGTGTAGGTGCCTAGAAATATTAAGAGAGTAGTAAAAACTCCAGTTTAAAATTAAAAAAGTCTTACCTCTTAACATTATTGACTTGAAAGTTTGTGGTGTACGTAGTGTGTCTGTTACTATTTAACGAATAAAGTACTAAATGAATTTGGCTCTAATTTGGCATGCGGGTAGATCAGATCCTGGACTAATGTAATTTTATCCCGGTAGAGCTAAACGTAAACAACACGGGTTAAACGAAGGCGGTTATTGTATTATTGGATCAACCAAAATAATTTCATTATTCAACAAATTGTTTGGTCTTTATAATTATTGTAACTATACCTAATGTAATAAACAGAATCATTAACTTTTTATCAATCAGATCTAAAATAAGCTCTTTATATTCTCCTTATCACACCATACATAGTAATTAACTAAATGAAGCCTCTACATACAATTAGAGCAATTAAGAATGCGTACCTTGAACTAATGGGCTTGTTTTGCCAAGCCAAAGCTCTTTTCCTAATTTCTTTTTCGCAGAGAAAAATGGCTGAATCTATTTAACGATAGCATTAATTTGTAGCTGTAGTTTTTATTCCAGTACGAAGTCGCTCGTTTCATTTGAACTTTATTTAATGGGAGTATTTTTAAATTATCCTACTCTAATGAGTAGGTTAATTTAAAATGACTATAATGGATGTACCTTTAAATGAGTCAGTATTTTTATTTTCCTAAATACAGATATATTTTTTATGTAATAAGCAACACAGGGACCCTAATTAATTATTAGTGTGTAGTTAATAGTGTAAAATGTAAATTATTATTAAAAGATAAATGTAACTTCATATGTTGAATCAAACCAAAGTTATGACATTTTATTCAATGCGTATTGATTTTCATTTTTCATATAAAACATTCAATTATTTGGCGACTCAAATGAATATGTAATAACAGTATCCACCACTATTCAACATATAGTCTAAAAAATAGTGTACCAATACAATTAGTATTATAAACAAAGCTTGAACTTTATCTCTAATTTTATCTTAAAAATATAATATTTAATTTCTTCGCGAAACAAATAAATTTATACAACGAATCATCGTATATCTCCGATCAGTAAGCTCGCTTTAAGAACGGCCGATTGCAAAATAAGGTAGGCATATGAGAGCAAAATAAATGCAATGGCAGATAATATTAGTACGCTCATTAGTTTAAATTAAGTCGTGTTAAGTGCTTCCCAGTATTCGGATTTCGTGTCCAGGTATCGAATGAAATGCGATAATGTATTCACAATTGAATCGTTGCCAAGCTGGTGAATAATCGATAAGGTACATCGTATGACACATTTCGTGATGTAATTTTGGAGCTGTTTGGTGGCGCTTGCCTATGATTGTAGACCAAGATATTTTATTCAACATTTTCTGCTTTGTTGCTTCAAGGAAATTTGGTATGTCAAAATTAATGTTATTATCTATATTGAAGAAGACGTGTCTTATTGTGGTATATTCTATGTAGTAAAAAATAATTTCCAAATTCCCCAAGCCCTTTTATTAACATTTCTAAAAATAGGTATAATTATCTGAGCAACGCTTCGAATTGCATGAGATAAATCACACATTTTCGCTTCATTACGTACGGAAGGGCTACGACTCATCAAAATATCGTGTGGCGAAATTGCCTTCCCGATAATGCCTTCAATTTACAGTTCCCTGGGAAGTGGATTGAATGACGAAACAACACCAATTTCCTGACGTAAGTAGGCATCGGCAAACAACGTCTAATCTCTATAAGATGTACGAGTAATTTTATAAATACATCGCCGTTTTAAAGCATTCTCACGTTTCTTAAGATTTTAAATGTAGTTTAGTTATATATATGTTAAGATAAACGTATTAAAAACAAAGTTTTTGATATAAAATAGTATAAATCATATAGATCAAAATTTAAGGTATATAATTATTTATATTATAACATTTCAAAGACCACCTTTCAACAATGTACTACATATTGTAACAAAACTCTAAAAGCAAAATAAGCTTACTTCAGACCGTATGAGATTTCTATATGTGATAACAAAAAATAATAATCTTCGAGAAATAGTGAGAAAGTTGGAAGAATCCTATACAACTCCAACTAACCTCCAAGCAAAGTTTCCGAATGTTATTTTAAGAGCAGCTACAGCCGAAAAACTTTTGGGACTGTTTAGTCACAGATAAGAACAACTTATTCAACTGTATGTTGAGTGGTAAGCTTTATTAGTTTATTTATTAGTTGGATGTACGAGTAAATAGTTATGATTTCTTATTAGAGTGCGTTAGAAGCGAAAACTCTTACAAATACCTTCAGATGAAAGTCGTAACATCCTTATTGCTGTTTTAACGTAAAATGTATAGGTACTTCGCTTAAAATAGATAACTGTGGTACAATGATTACATTCACTGCGTGATTCATACATTTTTTATACTTTGTGACACAAATATAATATGTTGTTGTATCAAGCTTTAATCTTCTCCCTTGACAGTTTGTTGAAAAATAGAGACTTCCCCTAATGAAGCCTCCCTTCCAAAGTAGGAATGAATAATGACTGAGGCAAACTCAGGCGTAAATACGTTCTGTGGAAGAAAGGTCTGAGATACACATATTTATTTACTATTATTCAAAAAAAATCGTTCATACATTTTCTGGTATACCTGATTATATATTTATTTTATTTATTTATTTATTTTACCCTTTATTATAAAGGAATATTAACAATTAGACAGATAAAAGAAATTTACATATTGTAAGAGGCGGCCTTATCACTTGAAATGATTTCTTCCAGGCAACCCAGAAATATATATCTATGTGTATATAAGCTTTTAGATTTATTATACTAGGAACCTTACGATTTATACACTGAAACGTTATTTCAATATGCACCTAAAATCAATTCAAATTTACCTACCTTATAATTTCAATTCTAAATTTCTCAAAAAAATCATGCAAGTTTAAGGTTTTCTTGACACCGAATTAACAAACAGATGCACATTGAGACTTTGCATGTATATATTTATACATCGGATTTTTTTGGTTATTCCTTTACTGTTTTAATATGCTGTCAATCAAAGTTGCAGATATATAAACATACTATTTACACACTCATTAAATAATGGCATTGTTTTTCAGTTCCCGAAACACAATAGTGTTGCGTAGTGATCTTGTTTCCTGTCACTATCGATAAGTGTCTATTTTAGCGGTCAGAGCTGGCTTTCAGCCAAAACTGTAGGGCGAATGCAACATACGACATTACTATTTAGTTCGTTTCAAAGGTTGAACTTAAAATACCGAAGTAATGGGTATAGCTTTGGTCTTGCATACTGTGGTGTTTTTTAATCTGTATTATTGATTTTGACAGTCTGTCAAAAAATAATGTTTATCAATTTGGTATGTCAATTTTAGTCTGTGGTTATGCTTGTGAAATGTCATTGATATTTCTATTACTAAATGTTAGTTTTGCTATAACGTAGTGTTAATATGTATATTGTTAAATACTAAACGCTGAACAATGACTGTACAATGTACAACTTATAAAACCGTCTACTTTTCGTGAATATTGTAGGCATTTATGGTATCGATTTGTATAACATTTTCTTTTAATAAGTAGTTTTTAAAATTATAATTTTGCTTATAACAATTATTTTATTTTTTAAATAAAAAGGTAAAGGTTTTATACAAGTGTAAAGGATTTATACTAATGTACGCTCAAATTTAAAAGTCTGTCGTTTTGAAGTTTTTAGACTATGGATCACTTAGTCCGCGTGGACTTTCATATACACTTTGGCCCCCCCTTCCCTTTTTTCCCATCCTTTTTGCCTATGTCCTTCCCCAGGCTCTAGACAATCTGTGTACCAATTTCGTTCTAATCGGTTCAGTAGTTTTAGCGTGATGGAAAGACAGACAGACAGACAGAGTTACTTTCGCATTTATAATATTCGTATGGATAAGTACGGTCAATAACGTGAAACGTTGACCTTGTTTATGATAATAAAACATGGCTGGGACAATGCATAATAAGCAACAACGAAAGGTTAATAAACCGTAACATGCATGTATCATAGAATTCAAACTCACTTTGATATCAAATATACATGCTAGGTTATGAACTTTGTTATTCTTAAAGAAAAACTAGGAAGCTATTAATGAATTGGATGTATCAAAAATCATTATATAACATAAACCAAGCCTAAAGGACAATTGGTAAATGTCGTAATAAGTTCTTAATGTATTTATTAAGCTTATAGGTATAGTTTTAGTTTTAAATATAGTTAACAATAAACCCGAAATAACTTTAGATATAATTAAAAAGTTCTAAAGAAATGATATGACGAGTTTTAGTATCTATATATAAATATATAGCATAAAGTATTGAAAACGACAAATGTGCAACGAGCATGATTTATTCCAAAAGTTATTTTTAATATAAAAATTCTTTATTCATAGAAATACGTCTTTGAACTCGCTTCCCTGCATTCGAAATAATGGAGTTTCATATAAATTGAACTGAAAGTTAGAATAGCTTCGATTCAGAATGCACAAGCAATTTCGTAATCATCGCTGAAACATATTTCTCACACTTTAAAAACGGGCACTTTTAAGTGGCAAGAATAACATTTTATTGGTTACTTCAAAGGTTTATAATAACTGTCTTAATATATATAAATTACGTGTCACGTTGTTTGTCCGCGATTGACTCCTAAAATACTGGACCGGTTTTTAATTAAATATACATACCGTGTGGAGTTTAATGCAACTTAAAAGGATCCGTTTTTGCCCCGGGAACGGGAACTACGCGGGTAAAATCGCGGGGAACGGCTAGTATAACTTATTTATTTATTATTTTTAGGTTAGGCTTTCCCAATTTTTCACGGTTCATAGATTAAACTTGTTTGTTTTATTATTGATGTGTACAATTTAAACCACTACCCCAGACCACAACGTAACACTCAACTCTCAACTCAAATTATAATTAATAATAATTTAAAATTAATTAAAACATATAGGAAATTTCATATATTTATAATTGTTTTTAGCCAATAAAAATAAAAATGGAATAGTAGGTATATTATAAAGTTAATTCGTAACGCTTGCTAAACATCGCTTTAAATTGTACTGTTAATGGTTTAAAATTCTATACCAGAATAAATTATTCCAATACTACCACATTGATATATAATTGGTCATACACTCAAATATATATATGTGACCACTGATACAATAAAATTTATATACGTTATACCTATATCATAAACGAAATGTTTTTATTTACCAATAAGTCGTGTGGTAGTTAGTTACTGTTTGAATATTATACATGTTAATAAAATAAGTTTTAAATCAACATCAATGGACTGTCAGTAACAAATATCAATCAATTCACTTACCATATATCCGTGACCACTGCGCGGGAGGTCGCCAATCGGGATAATGTTTGGGGAACTTCTCCCTAGTCCAGTAAGTGTGGAGCACCATTCGGTACACCGTCATCTTGTCCGGGTTGCAAGTGTCAACATCGTTGGGCGAGGGGGCCGCAGCCACTAGCGGCAGAAACAGTAGCAACCAAACCATTGTTATGGACTAGGTTGCGCTCATACTGATGCCATTCACTGCAACAAACAACGTCAGTTAAAACTCTCATTGATAAGTTCATCAATGAGAGTTCATTCTATTCTATCATTCTACTTATTAGTATTCCTTGTTAAAGTTTAAGGAGACATATGTTATAACAGGACCTATGTTATAACAGGAGCTACAAGCGAAAATTTAAAATCGAAATAATTTAAAGATTCATAAATCAAAATAGGAAATATAAAAGCTGAAAATTGTCGTCATCATTAAACAATTTATCGAATATACCAATAAATTGATAAGGTGTCACAACAGTATCAGTTGCTATGTTAATATTATCTATCAATTTTACTCAGAACGTACGCCTACGCAAAGTTATTTCTGTGAAGCGTATCAATCTAGATGAATGGACAGTTCAATTATAACTTCAGTGTTTTCATTCAAACTAAGATGGAGCCATCTGAAACATCCTCACAAATATTTACTCTATCTGGGCCAAAGAGTTCCCGTGACGTGGAGGTTAACGACCCTGTCTATTTTCGTTCCTTTGAGGTGATACCGTTTGATTTAACGTCAGGATTGTTAGTAAATCCACTAGCCAGCCAAATGACAGCCGTTGGCCGTACATCAGGCAAGTGCCTATTAGCTAATGAGAGATTGGCCAGTGCTGTACTGGATATTGAAGGTATTACATGTTAACAAGTTATATACTTTTCGGTCGATAAAAAATATTTAAGCCTAACTAAGCCATGTCATAAAATGAATGTAAAGTACATTTTTTAATTAGGCGTATTATAGTAAAAAATAAATATAAACCAAAATATGTTTTTCAATATAATATACTTTATAAACTTAATATTACACAGCAGCACTTAAGTAAGTTTTAAATCAACTTCGATGGAATTTCGGTAAAAATATAAGGAGTACATCCTTGTGATCTGATGAGGGCAATAAGCTCGGATCCCCATTACGGGGAGCTTAAAAAGATAAGTTTCGAAGGGGCTTTAACAACGGAGTTTTCTATCGGAAATTATAACAAGACGTACATTTTTATTATGTCGAAAAACGGCACCTTCAATATCTTTTATTTAACAAGATAAAGTAAAAAAACTAAAACCCAACTACGACAAAAAACGACGCTGAAAAAGTATAAAAGTACCCCATGAATACAGGTAAAGTCACAAGCAAATGCTAGTAATATATATATATTCGAAATGTACAAGTGAAGCGCTTTAAAATGATACCAAACACGGCATATCTAGCTTAACTTTATTTTTTTACTCTGTATATTTTGTCCGCTAGAGGGCGCCACATTGAATTTGGTGAAAATCTATATAGCCTATAACCAGCGGACAATTAAGACGCTTCTAATGATATGTCATTTGTCGAATTCTGATTAGTGGTTTAGAAGTTACGAGGGAACAGATGAACATACATACATACATACATAGCCTGTCAAAATCATAACCCTCCTTTGGCTTTGCCGTAGTCGGGTAAAAAAGATATACCTAATATTCACATATTTAATAAAGGAATAGTTTTTAAAATGCATGTGTAAAGCTGCTTATAACTCGAGAACCTCGAATAGGTATAAGAATAGCTATAAAAATATAAAACTGTTCTCTTCCTATTGATTTATTATTTAAGTGTTTAACTGCATACTGTCTTCTTTCGTATGTGCTGTATAACAAATTTTTGTTACCTCTTTCTTAATATTTAAATAATAAGTAACCACAGGGTGCAGCAGTAAGAAATAACACAAACAACCTTCTTAGAACACGTAAGTTTAGGTATATGTAAAATCGGTTTCTCAATACGCTCAACAATGAACAATTCAATTACTTCCAGCGAAGTATCGTGACGTGAATGAAACTTCATGATATATTAAAAGTGTGGTTAGATACGAGGGTAAAGACCCTTGCAAAATCGATAAACTGTTTATGTAGTGTCCGCTTATATCGTGCTAAGTATATTGGCGATATAAAAACGTAGCTATACTAACAGTTTTATCGCGTTTTATATGTAATTAAACACCTATTAACAACAAATTAATAACTTTGTTGTATATTATCTATACTAATATATAAAGCTGAAGAGTTTGTTTATTTGTTTGTTTGTTTGAACGCGGTAATCTCAGGATCTACTGGTTCGAATTGAAGAATTCTTTTTTTATTGAATTGACCATTTATCGAGGATGGCTTTAGGCTACATAACATCACGCTGCAACTAATAGGAGCGAAGATATGATCGAAAATATGGAAAAAACGGGCAAAATTATTCATCTTTGAGGGCTTCCTTTGCGTGCGCTGCGAAAACGGTTCAAGATATAAAAATAATATGTATGAAAGAATTATTCCTCTTTGATCTAAAAAATGATCTAAAAAAAGTCCGCGACAGTATATGTCTATCTTCTAAGATTGACTCACTAACATAATAATAGAAATGGATCCGACGGGGACGAAGTCGCGAGCAACAGCTAGTTATTGATAATAGAAATTAATCTTAACACCGTAGTCAACATAGACCATGTAGTCTCTCAAACTCGCTTTAAATATTCTCTTTCTGTTCCTTATTATATATCATGAACGAATCTTCCTTCATATCTACGTGTAACGTAAGCAAGAATCCCCAAGATATACCACGCTTGCCCTAATTCCGAGAGCCATTCGGTTCCACACACACGTCGAATTCACCTTCAGGTATCATTCCATTGTTCTCCTCCATTTGCCCACTCGAGTCACGCGCCGCCCAATCAGGAATATGACAAGCTCATTTAGATATAATTTGAACGTGTTGAATCCAATAAATCATGGGGTTGTCGAAAGAACCACATAAAACTTAGTATATTAGGTACGTAGTACCGCCCATCGATTTGCTTCAGTTATTCAAACATGGCTATTGTATCGGCAAACACTATTATGTTGCGTTCTCGTAATTATCGGTACTTTCCATGGTTCTTAGAATTCTCTGTATATAAACCGTATGGCATAAACGTAAGCACAATATTTACCTTTAATTTTGAAAATTAGTTGGAAGGCTGCGTATACATTCGTATAGAAATAAAAATAAAATAACAACTTTTTTGTCATTTTGTGTATAACATGAACATTGTGGTCGAATATATTTCATAGGACGAAAATTGTTATTAGTTATGTAAACTGTGATATGATTAACTTTCCTTAAACATAATAGATTATAGGTTTTGAAAAATTTCTAATTCATAATAAACACGTTTTAATCCGTTAGATACATTGATTGATATTGTCCATACGCTTAACAAAGACACTGATAATTCTAAACATACGTCAGAAAACTTTCACAAATTTATATCTGCAGATGGCATTAAAATAAACAGTTCTTCAGTTCACGTCGCGTCGGAACTATTAAACAATTTAATTAACAATATTGAACTTCTCCGTAAGTTCCGTGAGGATAGCGGTCTAATGAAGTTTTAACAATTCACGATATTACTCAAGCGGTGAGTTTCAAAATTTCAAGCAAAGCTTTAGAGCTGTGGACATTTTAATTATTTAAACTTTACAGTTCATGCTCTACCGTATTGTTTTATCTAGTTTGACCACTCGCAGTATTCAAGATACGACGGAAATGCAAAACTTTGTTTTCATTCATGAAAAATATAATTTATTAGCTTCATGCTAGCAGATTAACGTCAATATACTTATGTATGAAAAGCAATAACAATGTGAATTATCAAAGCCTTTTAATCGAATTAAATGTGCATACTAATCAAAATATATATACAGTTAGTTTGTGCATATTATTATAGATACATCGAACATTAAAAACATGGAAACAAAACCACATTATAAAGGAACAATGTCAAAACACAGCCAGACGCCCGCGCTTGATTGAAACTGCCCATCAATTGTTAAGATAAAAGCTTTGTCGTGTTTGTAAAACATTTAACTATAGGTACATGTCTATCGAGGCAGTTATATCATTTTCTATATTCGCTTTTATTGTCAATACATTATTAGACCGTAGGGGTTCGGCTACGGTAAATATAGCTTTGAATAATTTCCAGGTCGCAGAACACGTCTATATTTATTCTTAGATGGGTATCATTTTCTAAGATAAATAGGTAATTAATGCCTTTAGAAGTCTATATTACTCTTATGTAATAAAATAATGAACCAGTTAGAAAGAATGGTTCAAATAAAAGAGGTTAAAAAAACAATGGTATATGCCCATATTAAGCTACAGAAATTACGGGTTTTATTTATTATTAAGATAATCGCCAAGTTGTTCTGATGGAAGACCATTTCACATTACCCTAAAGTACCGTGTGTTGTTAAGGACACGCCAGTAAACCACAGGGAAGTCCATAGGGTGGGGCGTATATTCTATATACGCCCCACAGTAGAATTACCAATATTTCAATTAACATCCACGTTGTTCGTTAAAACGGGCGATAAAAATCAATTTTATTAGAGCATCAAAGCCGAGCGATCGTCTGATCGTTGATAAACTCTACCCCAAAATAGTTTATATGTAGGTCATAGTAGCGGCTGACTACTTTACGCAATTTATACTGTTATTCATCCACTCAAAACTCAATATTGCACTCAAAATATCTCATAGCTCAGTTGTCGCCGGAACTACAGTCTGGGAATATTTCTGGCACAAGATGATGTTGCTCTAACTTCTTAACTCCAAATTGTAGTCTAAAGAGACGTCTTTCATTCATAAAAAACGTGCTTTTAGATCTTAAAAATAAATATTTTAATATAACTCTACAAAAATTTAAATGAATGGTAAACGCTCTGTTTGTAAAATTTAAATTTACAAATAGATAATAAAATATACGTAGAATAAATATGCGTGGAATGCGCATTAAAGAAATCTGATCTTGTTTAAATTCCAATAAATTCTTACCTATTCCTTTGCACTTTAAATATTGCCTGCCATAGAAACTATAACACGTAATGTTTCCAATGCTATCTTAGCAGAACTGCATATAGAAAGCAAATAAGAAATACAATAAACGTATATTAATATTTTCAACATCTGTCAACTAACTCTCGGAGGATATGAATAAATTGATATTTCAGCGCTTGTTACGCTTTACAGGCAAAGTCACTTTCAATTTCAGAAAGCGCTTTACGCCGCTCGAGCGTGACAGGCATATCCGAAGCCTTTATTTACTTATGCCCAAATCGCGAGATTTGCTGACGCATCGAAGATAAAAATACTATCGATGTATAGAATTTTTATGGATGTTTCCTTTAAGGTGGAAATAATAAAGCTTTCAGTAAATTCCGTAACACTAAATAAGCTGAAAAAATGTGTCAATTTTTTTATTAGCATGTTCGTTATGTAATAAAGTTAACTTTACATATATTGTGTACTGTACACGTACAGTAATGTATGTAAAGTACATTATACTTATGACAATATTATGTTTATTATTTCTATATTTGTTAAAATTTAAACTCTTTATTTTTTTAAATACATAATAAGGTCTAGAAATAAAATGTGTTATAACAAGTTTTTAAAACGAAAACTATGAATGAGTAAACCTACAGATATTCTTTATCATTATAACTTCTGATATGTATTCCTCTGAATAACACCTTACGTCCGAAAATGTCATTATCATATTGAAACCCTGATGTATAAAATGATCCCACATATTTTTGTTAACTATTAAGTAAATAGATGCCAGCTGCTTGTAAGTGATTTAAATAAAACTGCTCGAAAATGTCAATTAACTTATCATAAATTCTAACATTGATTTGCAAGGCATGTCCCGCTGCTAATTTTGCAAGTACGTTAAGTTTTAGCAGTTTCTGATTCACCATATACCAAGCTATAATCCCTAGCTGGAAATCGTTAAACTTAAAAATTGCTTATACGAACTTAATATTCAGGCCAATCTATTACGGGCAACATGTGTTACTAAAAGCAAAAAGTTTCAAAGCAATAACAATAAAGTTAAAAGTGAACTGTGCAAAAATTATGATCATAATAATTCTCCTGGAGCGTGCTAAATCATTGTGTGTCGGCGCCTAATGGAGGCAGAGCGTTCACATTTTTTGAACAATTGAAATTTTGCGAAATATTTATTACGAACTTTTTTGATGTAAAATACTTTATGATGGACTTTAAGCGATTTAATGTTATTTTTGTTTGATATTACAAGATTTTTGTCATCTTTTATTACCTGGAGTATAGTTTCTCTCCCAACTTTATTCCGACATCCATTCTTTTACGGGCCAGTTTACCATCATCGTTCTTCAAATTATCTTCTAATAATAAACTTAATAAAATATCTGTCTTCATTAAATTAAATTAAGGTCGACATCGTATTAGTGAGACTACTTGAACGTTACAGTCGGAGGTGGCAACCTCTTTAACGTCAGGTATCCCTTACTCCTTAACTTATTTTTCTATGGAATGAAACTTCACGGGTGGACTACTATTTTTTTGTCAACCTCTACGAGTGTTCATGGTCAGCCATGACCACTTTCCATCAAGTGGCTATCCTGCTGGTCATGTAATAAAAAAAATAGTTTTTGTCATAACAATACAGAAATAATTCGCGTTATTAAAAATTCAAGACAGTAAGACCGCGAACCTTTTTCTATCTTAACATGAATAGTTAATAGAGTAATCTCGGGCCAATCAAAATCAGCACAGGCTTAGTAATGTTGGTTTTAATTTTGAAAATATAGCAGATAAATTTTGAATGAAATGTTTCCATACATATTAAAAGTTCATTCATTTTCGCTTGATAATTCAAAATACGCGTAAATAACACAATAACTAAAGTATAAACGGAAGGAATAAAACATACAATCACGAGTTAAATTTTTAAGAAATTTAAAGCAGAAGTTACAATTAGTATTAAATATTTATTATCTAACCTGTAAAATAATCTTCACAAACCTTTGAAACAAACCAAAATAATATAATAGGTACGGAAAATCTATAAACAATATTCAAGTTTTCTTAGTAGCCACAACCCTTTTACCGCTTAGAAATAATAAATTAAGTGTATCCGCCAATATTTGCCCGAATTTATCGTAAAATTGGGCTTATCTTTAATTTGAGAGGCAAATTAATAATTCAGGGCTACCCTGGCAGGCTTCACTTAATATTGATATTGAAATGGCAGCTTAGTTTATTTATCCGAGACTTTGCTCTTAAACTTTGATGTTTGTAAGTAAATAATTATCTGTAATCAGGTTTCAGTCGTTTCTACTTTTTATATAATTTTTTTTTAGTTTCTATAACAACACAATAATCTAATATCTAATACTCCATATGTATAGGCTAATTCCAGAGATGATTAAACGAATAGTTAATTGATTTATACCAATTTACAAAAAAAACAGTTCTAGGTTACGGTTATACGCAAAAGAAACAAGCATATATATCTTTAGTCTAATTAGAAAACCTCCTCCTTTTTTAAAGTCGGTTAAAATTGAGGGGCTTTAAATAAAGCCAACATACTAAACCTAACCAAGAATTTGCCATAAATCTCTATTGTGTGTAATCTATATAAATGTCGCTTTCATATATAAAACATTTTTAATCCCACAGCGAATTCCGAGGATTAGCACGTTAAATAAACAAATTATTAAGCTTTATTATAATACATATCATAAATAATTTGTAAGCTTCAGGACTTTATTTGATTTAAAGATATTGACAATATAATTATTATAAATAAAGTGTTAACTTTACATTAATAAAAGTATCATTATTTTTTGGGTTTAAATAGGTGCTAACGGCTAATTATTTTATAATATATAATTGACATCAAACGCTACATAATATATTAAAAACTAATAGCAATAACAGAAAAATAAGAAAATAATGTGTACTTAAAACAAACGTTACATACATACTCTATATTTAATTAGATACTTTATAGAGCAATAAAAGTATAAGACACGACACATTGTAATTAAAAAAAATAACAAACTATTAGCTATGGCATTAATATTAGGTAACGCCGATGAAAGAACGCAAATTTCAGCGGCTCTAATAGGCTCTGAAATATAACACTTACCAATTATTTATATAAATACATTGTCCGTGTTATCCTTCAGGCACACATGTACAGAGATCGCATACTAAACTAGCCAGTGTGAGTTGTTTTCAATATAATTTCAGTGATAGGCCCGGTAAACTAAAACCGCTCTCGGACATGCAGACGGTACCGACGTCCTCATCCCACGAGCTCACGGACGATACTAGGGAGCTAAAAGTGTTCCGACCCGTGCTCCGTTGGAAAGGGACAGATTTATCAGTATGAAAGGAATGAACGAGGGTGCAGAGGTGCGCAGGAAAGAATTAGATGTTTATTGTGGTCTACGTATACGTGTAATAGGATAACAGAAGCTGTGCGTGAGCTTTTTCGTAGTTGCGAGTGACAGGCATAGTTAGCGTTTTCTTAGCCGAAGCTCCGTCACTTCATGTTACCCTGATACTCGCGTAAATTATTTTCATATTGTTATTATTTAGTTTAATGTCGATTTTTTATTTATACTCAGATACTACGGAATAGGGTATTTGAAGTAAATTTGTGTTTCGATATATTAAAACGTTAAAAACTAAGAAATATTGTAAAGAGTAGTACGAGTTCAGTAAGTATTCCACAAGACTTTCGAATCTGCTTAATAAATAATATGATAGCCCTAAACCTTAAAATGTAAATAAATGAAAGATAAAAATTTTATCTTCCAAAACTATTTTAAGGACATCATTACATCGATTTAACTAAAGACAAACATTGGCAATAGCAAAAAAATCAGTCAAAGGCCCGTTCGTTCGAGCGTCTAAGTTATTTCACGGCAAAGAATTTATACAATAAGAAAAGGTGCGAATCTTCGCAGCTTCGGCAAAAAGCCGATCATGGAATTAAAACGATTCAAGTTGTACAAATTTCATAAAAGAAATACGATTTTAATACAAAGGAGTCGACGTGAACCGCATTGGTACATTAAAATAATGTCGATTGCTTATGAATTCTTTGTTTTAATAAAAAGTTTTTATTCCAATTGAAGTCAATATTTTGCATTACATAATTTAAATTAAACTGTTTTACTTTAAAATTACCTAAAATGAATATCGTTTGTAAGCTGTATTTATTTTTATTTTCAGTTGTAAAGGGTATTTCCCCAATGTTTTTATTAAACGATAAAATAAATAGCGTGGAATTGGGCGCTGTTTTTATCCAGTTAGCTGGTGAATCAGCGATAATCGTACGCATAAAATTTTATGCGGTTCTGTTAGTAGCACTGATCTGTTTATTTGTCAGTGAACTGTGAAAACTTCTACGAAACGTTATGTGGATAGTTTTCATTCCATAATACCTTACAAGGCGTTTATCTGTTTACCTATTTTGAAGGAATAATAACCGACTATAACAAGAAAGATGCATACAAATATATGACTTACCTATATAATAGATAATATAGAGGTTTCAAAATTGTGCGAAATTAATATAGGACCACAAAAAACGGCTTTATATCCGTTTTGAAGTCGCTTTAAACTAGAGGTTATTTTTCGTTCCTACCAGCATATAATAATGAAACACTTTTCCTTTTTTTTTTTAATTTTCAAATTTTCATATGTAGTAAATTTATGTAACTAGTTTTAGTTCAAGCAAGCTAATTCTCAGAAATACTGTGTAGAAACCCGATACAAACCAGACATAGACCTGCATTCGTTTGATCATCAATTTTATTACATTATCGATAAACCAAAGAACCAATTCCAAAATGCACTATCCTAATGTGCACTTTTTAAACTACATAATCTATTAAAAATGCGCATGAGTTCAAGAATCAAGGCGTTTTCTACTTGCAATGGTTGTAAATATGCAATTTATGAAATTGCAAACTTTTCAGTATCTGATTAAATTAATTAAGTTAATTAACAGTCCAAGATAAACTTAAAAATATTTCATTAATTAATTTAGCTTTTACACATTTCTAATGTTCTAAAACTCTTCGTTTTACCAATGCTTATAAAAATCTTTAAAGAAAATAATAAGTCTTTGTATGTCAAAATCTTCGGTTTCAATAATGTCTTAAAGAGACTGTTTTTTTAATGCTAGTTATTTTTTAGAGCAGAGATCAAGCCTCAGTATAAATATTGTAAATATCTATATTACGACGATATATAATATTGAGCAAAGAACATAACTCCCTGGGGTGCAATACGTTGGATTCATAACCAACCCCCAATTCAATAGAATTTTATAATAATAAAAACCGAAACATGATGAAATATATCCATCGTGCAATTTATAAAGTTTTTTCAATAAAAATAGAGTGAGCGATATTTCATACTTTTATTGTTACGTAACTAAATTAATTACCTACGGTTTAACTTTTGTTATAGGATTTCATTTAAAACTTTCCTTTATATATTTTTTATATCAAAATTCACATAATCTAGGATTTTATTGCTATTTTGCTTTAGGCTACTCGCTACATCTAATATTGGGTTAATATTGTGTTTTGAAATAAAAATCAAGTGATTACTACTTTCACATAAACTTAATAAGCAGATAATTTCCGAACGTTTAAATTAGCTGCAAAGTATTCACTCCAATCGTATCTCTTGTGCCGGAATACTGAAACGCAACATAAATTTAAGTACAACTTAAACCGGTCCGATTTGATAGTTCGCCATACAATTCGGACAAAATTACGAGTCTTAAGGCGCGCTCAAATTTAATTTGCGTATGAGTATTTGGCCGTTGGTGTCTCAATATAATGACGTAATTAAAAACGCATTACAATTAAGTGCGCTCAGGAACTCAATTTACTTTTCAATGCCGTACAAAAATATGTCTGAAATTCATACATATTAATAGAAGTGGCAAACGTGACACGCGTTTTTATTACACATAAAACAGCTAGCCACAATGAAAATGAAATGGTCCGTGTAATGTTCAATCTTTACGATGTCATTTACTTTTTTCCACGCAATAATACTTATATTTGGAGCATCAATGAGAGATCTGAATAAAATATGAAAATGAAATTAGTCAGTCAATTTCTATTTAAATAATTCAAATAGACTGGTTGGGTTTGACGCAGTCAATTGTTATAACGAAGTTATATCGGGAATGATACAATATCTACAAATATTTAACTCTATAACGATCTTAGCAAGATACTATGCAGACTGATGAAGGATTAGTTATAGATATTACTAACATAAATCATCTATTTGACGGAGTGAGCGATGGCTGAGCGGTAGTACCGTCACCATGTTGATTTGGTGGTACAGGGTTCTATCGCAGATGGTGTAGAACAATAATGTAAGCGTAGATTATAACTTCAATTCACTTCACTTGTTTACAATTGCAATTAAATCAGATCAGATCAGTGGTAAACTGGCCGATTCGTTTTGAAGGTGTGTACTGTACGGCGCGGGCGACCCGAATAGGAATGTCACCCCCGAAACCGAAAACCCACTCTCTTAAATACGACTCTGTCCACGTGCCGTCATTACAATAACAATTGACATTTGGGTGTACTACCCTCAGTACTACAATAATCAAATCAGCAACTGAATATTTAGCGATATCGTTTTCCACGACATGTTTATATTATTACTTTAGTGTGTACAGACCCCCTAACTCGAAAATACACGGCAAACAATACAGTAGGTTCCTTTATTCATACAACGTCACTATAAAGCCTTATTTAATATTTCCGTTGCGTTGGGGGATGTTTGAAAATTCAATCGCCAAAAGAACCGAAGTACACTTTCCGAAGTATTCGTTTTGAAACGTTTTGGTAGATGAAAGAATATATGAGTTTCTGAAGAGACTTGAAGTTTACTTTTAACATAATAATCTACTACTACAAAGTGGTTTTGTAATGCTTAGAAAGCAGTACGAATTAATCCATGAACCGCTTTGATAATGTTTAACTACTGAAAAGCTAGGATTTTATGAAGATTATTATAATACTAATATTGTAGACCCCCTACATTTATCTTAGAATCTTTGCTTTGTAAGGAACGTCGAATATAAGAGTTATGGAGACATTATCCTCATATTAAAACTTGAACCTCTTTGAAGTGCTATACTCGTATTATTTACATACTTTTCATATTATTGGAACTACGAGACAATATTGGGTTTTCAATAAAGCTCTCATATTATGCGGCGTCTGTGGTTACAACAGATGTTTTTAATTTAATTTTGTTCTATAAGACTATTAATTCATTCTTTTATTTTTATCATATGACGTTTATGGTTTTATCATTTTAATCTGTATAAGAGTTTGAAAATATGTTTTAATTATTATCTTAAATGTATTGGGAAATATTGCAACTGGATTTGTTTGACGGTTCCTCTATGCAGAAACTGTATCCGAGCCGATTGTGTAGTATACACCAGGTTGTGTAATATGAGGACGATATAAAACTGTTACAATAATATGTTGCCTACGAAATATATTTCAAAAAGAGAAAGACTTTAAGACTTTAAAAATATAATTGTTATTAATAAAAAACATCAACCTTTGTAAATTTCATTCAAAGTGAATAATAATACGAAATTATATTCTACAATGAAGACATACAGACAAAGGATAGATACATTATCTATACGCATTGTCCTGTGTGAATACGTTGAAATTTTTCATGCAAATTATTCCCACGAAGCGAGCATACTCTTTTAAATTAATGCTATCAAATCGTCGAACCCGATTATTATGCACATATTTTGCACTGCATGAGATATTCGTCTAAAGATTTAATACCTTAGTAATCTTATAACATCTTTTATTCATAACAATATATATCAAATAAAAATTATTCGAACAAAGTATGAAATACTTTAAGGAATAACGAAATGACTTGCAAAATTAATGGGATCAATTCAAATCTTTGCTATTTCATAAATAGTTTTTATATATTAGAATTAGACCACATTACAATATTGTAGGCAATATAATTTTTGTTTACTGTTCAAATATGTATAGAGTAAATGAAGAGTAAATAATTACCTACAAATAATTAATTAATCATTGTGAGAAAAACCAATATAAAGCTACAAACAAATTTTATTTAAAAAAGGTCCAACGCAAAATTTGGATACGTATTATTTGTAAAGCTATCCCTCTTTTCTATTTTGAATTTAGACTTAACACACTTTACCAATATTATAAAACAAAAATTGTTAAAGCTACTAAATTTTTGGATATTCCATATTAAGATTAGCAAGCTTTTAGTGAGGTCTATCTCGGCATATAGGGGAGACCGGGGCTGGATGTGACGGGGGTAGGTAGTTACAGTGGCTATGGCCAGAAAACAGAAAACACATTAGAAACGTTAGAAAGGGATAAACACTGCCACCGCGGCCGGCTAGCATGTCGCGAGAGTCCGCCTCGCCAGCGTGTTTGTGTGAGGAGCCCGTGCGTGCCGCCGTTAAAATCGCTGTTTAGTAAAATTTTACATTTTTAGTAATATTGGTTAAAAATCTGTATTCCATAAAGGCGGCGATGTCCTTGTTGTGATTTTTACTCCCTAATGCTTTCGTTTTGCAATGAATCTACGTTTATAGAGCTATATTTATTAACGTTTTCATTACATAACCTTAAAGAGTCAAATTTGGTGCTGGGGCTTAAAGTTACATTTGCTCGGGGCAGGTTGTGATTTGCCACTACTTGCCCCGTTACGTTTGTTGCAGACTGACATAATTTGTGCTACATAGTTTCATTCTTTTTTGTTGGATGAGGACGTATAAAAGAAAAACTGAACGGGGCAAAATATCTTAAGACATTTAGACCGCAGCAACAGGCAGCAGCTATTTTGGAGGAAGATAAAACTAAAAAAAATCGTGGCATCGCAAAAGATTTCAGATTGTGTCATATGTCGCTAAAAAGATATTTAAAGAAAAGAAAAGAAGCAAAAGAGAAGGGCATACCAGTAGAATCTCTCACAGTCGGCTACCAGAAATATAGACAAGTTTTCAATTATAAGCAAGAGGCCGTTTTGGTGAGTTACTTAATTAAATGCAGCCAAATTTACTACGGATTGACGCCAAAGGATGTCTGGCAACTGGCAATTTCTTGTGGACTTAAACACACCATTGTAATGCCGCAAGCGTGGATTAACAAAAAAGAGGCAGGGTCTGATTGGCTAGCAGCATTTCTTAAACGCAACCAGTCGTTATCTATAAGAATACCAGAGTTTGTGCAGAGCCATGTCATTTAATAAAACTAATGTGGATAATTTCTTTTCTAAATTGGCTGACGTGTTGGATGGATATAAATTTCCTATGTCACGCATATGGAATGTGAACGAAACAGGTGTGACAACAGTACTGAAAGCTAGAAAAATTTTAGCTCCAAAAGGATCTAAACAAGTTGGTTCCATTACATTAGTAGAGAGAGGAACTCTTGTAACTCTGTGCGTGTGAGCAGTAAATGCAGTGGGGAACTCGGTGCCATGTATATTTTGTTTTTATGAAGTAGAAGATCTAATAATAAGTTTGTAATTTTGTTTTTCATTTTATTTATTAGGTTTTCGTTGTAATGAGGCAAAAGACTGCTTTATAGACATAACGGTTATGTTATTTCAATTAAGAAAAGTAACTAATTGTGATGAATACCTAATAAAAACTCTTATAATACGTTTGTTTTTTGTTGTAACAATTTGCCCCATGTAGTGTAACAACCAGCCCCGAGCACGGGGTTGAAAGTTACACACCTCTTTTTTCAGAATTCTTATATTTATGTCAAAATTATTACTCTCCTACATAAAATTTATTTTAAATAAAGATCCTGAATAGTTACTTAATCAAATAAACCTGTTATCGGGTAAAACAATGAAAGAAATAAAAAGATATGACAGTTTGTAAAAAAAATGTCACAACCAGCCCCGGTCTCCCCTACTCGTAAACTCAAATCGTAGTATGTCACCGTCAAGGGAGTAGTATAATAACAAATGCCTTTGTGCCTCGCCTTGCACAATTGCTATGTAAATTTGAATCATATATGCGTAAAATTTAAATTTGAACGTTTAATAATAAAATATCTTACTCGGTAGGTATCTAATCTAACTCTTATTAGTATCTTAGGTTAGAAATCTAAGTTTTTTTTTACTCTGACAAATAAGGACAAGGTTGTATGTTTTTGTTTTTGGTACTGTATGATGAATGGACCAATCGCGAACGCAATTTTCTTCAATTCAATGTATTTTTTCGATTCGAGTAGGATTACATCTATTTTTATTACCTATATTCACGTTTTTTCAGAAAAAGTTTTGTTACTCAAGTAAGTTGTAACTCGGTAAGTTTATCTTTCGATGTGTTATTTCTAAATTTTCCAACAAAAAAGTGTGTTTTAACAAACTTATAATAATTATAAATAATAATAATAAATATTTTCAGGACATTTATACACAACGCCATCTAGTTCCAAGCTAAGCAAAAGCTTGTGTTATGGCAACTTGATAACGGAATAAATTACATATACATACTTTTCTTTTGTAAATACATACATACAATACATAGCAACACCCAGACCCCTGAAAAATACAAAATGTAAATATATCTAACATGTATACGGTATAATCTTTACACTTCTAAAATTGTGCGATGACAGCTAAAATTTTGTAGGATAAAAATATTTATGAACAACTAAATATCGAATTACTTTATAATTTAAGTTACCTTATTACGCATACCGGCACATTTAGGGGAACACAGTAAAAAGTGTGTTTTTTTAATGAATTTTTTTTTGGTCTTCAGAAACAGATCACCTTGCTTAAAATAACTAAATTAATTTAGTATTAGTATATGCATTCGTATGAATACACAAAGGCGTATCCTAAACCTGTTTATTCTAATAGCAAATGCATAGACACGATTATCAATAGTTAATTATGATCGCTTTGACAGGACTTTGATCATCGTTTTATGCAGCTCAATAGCTAATGTAATAGGAAATTAATTGAAAACATGGTATCGTCATATTGAATTTGGGAAACTAGCTATTTTTATTATTAGCTTTAATTTGCAACTTATAGAGATACAGTTGACTACAAAACGTAAAAAATCAGTTAAAATCACAAACCATCATAACACAAAAATGTTATAAATGGACTAGCGACCGGCCCCGACTTCGCACTCATATAATATGTGAGTATCTATAATCTATAATTCTATAATTATTTAATATAATAAAGCTGAAGAGTTTGTTTATTTGAACGCGCTAATCTCAGGAACTTCTGAATCGAGTTGAAAAATTCTTTTTTTATTAAATAGACCATTTATCGAGGAAGACTTAAGGCTTACATAACATCACGCTGCGACTAATAGGAGCGAAGAAATAATCGAAAAATAAATTGACGGGGACAAAGTCGCGAGCAACGGCTAGTTTTACATATAATCCTTTCTATAGATTCACTCTATCTATTAAAAGAAATTAATGAAAATTTGAGGTTGAGATTTTAAAGATTTGAGTATACATGGACTGACAGAAATGACTTCGTTTTATACTATGTAATTATAATTTTGTAACAAGAGGTCAGAAAAGCGTACAATAAGTAATTTTCTTTATTGATTGAACTATGAAATATTTGTAAGATGTTTTGAGTCTGGCTTTACTATTGAGATATATACGTCGAGATGAATATCTTCTCAAAATTTAGTATTGTTTCAAGTTTCTATCAACCCGAATACCGTTCAGACTGAAATAGAAAACAATAGTCTTCCTGTGACCTGACCATTCTAAAATTTTCGAAAGTAAATGCAATTTTTTCTAAATGAAACATTTAATCCATATATATTTTTTAACTGTTTTACAAGGGTTCTATACCTTAAATCTTGAACCATTTTAGTTTTGATCATGTCAATTTATCGTATCCAAAACTTTAAAAAGATATTCCTTTTATTTATCACAGGTAAATTATGTATGTCAATTAATACACGTATGTCCAATATGCTAATTTGTATCAATACATATGACGCTATGGACAGCGCACAGAAAGTGTTCTGTGATGCAATCAATAGAGAACAATGTATTCAATAATGTGCATACATATTCATCTTCTCTC
>JADANM010006502.1:3843734-3870968 GCA_026213755.1 Eurema hecabe
AACCACATTTGTATCCATGTATATAAGCTGAAACGTGAGTTTTATTTTTATTCGTATTACTAAGACTTGGATTTTAAGAACCTTACTTTCATTTTCAATTATATTATTATATTTACAATCCTTTTTAGAAGTAATATCTTTCAAGCAGCCTCTTATGCAATGATACTATAATAATGGACAATTTTAAGGTAAGATATCTAAACGTAACAATTATCGTAACGTATTTTTCACGCGTAATATTTCCATTCATATTATTTTAGAAAGAACAATACAAGAAATCACCTTTGAGAAATCCTGCTAAATCGAAAAAGCTTCATAAGAACGAAAGTAGTAAATTCGTCTAAGGTTTAGATTGGTTCGGTTTTATTGTGATTGAATTGCTATCCATCTCTATTTTCAAAGGTTTGCTGTTGTTTCGTCGCCTCTTTGGAGACATCAAAGTTTGGAGCACCAATTGACTTTCGTTTTCATATTCTTTCTTTTGAAACTGCAAAAAGGAAATATGCGCTCAATAAAACCAAACAGACCGTTTATAATGTAGATTAAATAAAATTTGCTAAATATAGATAATGAAGATTTGCTTCACTTAATTTAAATAAACAAAAATATCACCCAACTACATTAAAAAATTCATGCAGCGATCACATATTAGACGTTATTTATCATAATTTTTTCAAGTATATATTTATTGAATTTATTACGAAATTGCGAGAAATAGTCCATAAAATAGCTAAGTGAAGATTTTAACATTAGAAACATTGTCTGAAAACCCATCTACGACAAAATTGCCACACTGCAAAATAGAACCTCGTAGTCTTAGCGTCTATACGACCTAGCCTTAAGCTTTTAATAAAATCAATAAATGCTGTAGCACAAAATAAAAATTCCCCACACGTTTCAGTTATTTATCCCCAGTGGTGCGGAGAGTCGCGGAATGCACGAAGTTTATTTCAACTTATTGCATTTATTCGAGCACTGAACGGGGTGTGTTTCAAAAGCACGCGGTTGTTTAGTCAAATTGACAAGCCTTTGATTCTAAATCTAAAAATGAATATCCGATTCTATTTTTGAAATATCTATTTGTATATTTATATTTTTATTATCTGTTCTCACGCTTTTTACTGTCAATGTCATAAGACATTGACGTAATATAACAGTTAACCCACAATGTGCAACCTTGTTTATATTATATCTAAGTTTATAATTTTATTAAAGTGTAAATAATATATAATATTGTCATTGACGGTGTCATAGTTTAGTGTTTGTATTTAAATCAAAATTTTAATATTATAGTGGTCATGGATGCAATTTCTGGACACCTGGAAAAATTGTTTCTTCTCACGACTTCAACAACATTGTGGCAACACAGCACTGACATTTCATCAAGAACTGAATTAAGTAAGATTTTGTAATATCTATATAATATTATGGTTACATAACAGAAATTATTCGATCGTATAACTCAGAGGCAAATATTTTAAATCAAACAACTTTATATCAATAAAATGTAGTCTATAAATCACAC
This sequence comes from Eurema hecabe, assembly GCA_026213755.1. Lineage (NCBI taxonomy): Eukaryota > Metazoa > Arthropoda > Insecta > Lepidoptera > Pieridae > Terias > Terias hecabe. The sequence continues at coordinate 3,845,260 of JADANM010006502.1, forward strand.
AATAAGTTTCCAACTTTGCATAGAAATTAAGTTTCAAATCCATTCGTCGACAGAGGTTGGACCATGAATGAGAATTGAGCAACTTTTCAAAGGCTTGATAAATTTGCATGTTCACATTGTTGTACTGTGGATGGGGTCGATGTTTTAAAAAAAAATGTGACTACAATTGCCGATACATACGTATTTAGTTTTATTAACAAAATAAAAATATTTATAAAATGGGCACGATGACATGACATTAAAAAAAATGTTGAAGTTATTTTAAATAAACTCAGATAAAAAAAGATATACAAAAAAAATATTTTAAACAGTTAGAAATTCTTAATTTTACTTTGGATTAACACTTAATAAGAGTTTTCCCTAAGATAAATAGTTGTTACTTGTAGTATGCTATAAAACGTTCTACAAAAAAGCAAGTTAGAGGTCAAATTCTAATAATAATATTTCTCATACGTGTAATACGTAACGACATTGTCAGAAAAATAAACAGAGTCTGCTAGTATCAAAGTTCTTATATGCGAGGGAAGAAGTGGAGTGCACGACAAATAATACTTACACTAACTGCTCTCACAAAATAATGTTCACGTTTGTTTTGCACTCATTACCTTTCTTTGTTATTTTTTAATTTACTTACTGCTGCTAATTATTGTTATAGACTGGCCATTGACCTTTGTTAAACAATTGACTACACGATATGATAAGGAAAGTAATATCGTGACACCTAGTAATAAGAAAGCGAAGTGTTTAATTATGGGGAAAAAATGCATTTTGTTTAGTGTGTGCTATTACATTCATTCATGTAGAAGTGCTCACATAGGAGGAACAATTATATTAAAAAAATCTAAAAATATGACGTAGTTAACTGAATATTTGACAGCTTCTCTTTTTTCGCAACAGGACCTCACGACAAGCCAAATGGTTTTCTTACTTTATTTTCACCTAACAATTGAAACGGCCAGTCGGAAACATTAATAATATTACTAACGGTGCGATGTCACATATATAGCTCGTTGAACAATATCCGCGAGGGAGTCTCGAGTGCACGACAAATAGAGGCTATTCTAACGTAGTTTCAAGAAAAGACCACGTGCCGTATTCCTTTATTTTCTTGTTAATGCTATACGATCCGTGCTTTTATATTTTATCCCCTGAGAATTGGGCTCTCATATTTATTGAAAGAGTAATGTTAACACTAAGCTTTACCATTTGCATCATGGTTCTTGGTTCCGGAAAAATAAGCTTATGTGTGGCATAAAGGTAAATTCAAATCTAGCTTTATTCTGGTATTGCTATAAAAAACCTCAAGGCTCTACTGTTGGTATGTCAACGGCTTTCATTAACCGAAAAAATGAAATTAATTTTAATTCAATAACCACAGCCTATATTAAAAGCTTAGTAAAAAAAGTTCATAGTAATCAATCAGTAGGTGACTTAACTACCCTAAAACAACTCACGTACCTACCCTACGAAGTTCTCTACGAACCCTAGAGTACTCTAAGTCAACAGTCCACCCCATTCCATTACCTAATTGCTAATTATCCCCTGTCCGGAAGACGATGACGTCTTGATGGAGACGACAAATTAATTTCTTTCCAAGCTCAAGGGAGCTTCAAGTGCCATTTTTTAGTGCACTCCAGGCTCCTGCCACTCAGCGTGATCAAGTTTTCATCCACGTCGAATATTATTAGAAACGTGCTAAAACGTAACTGGTGTACTTTAGTTATAAATTTCTCCTTTACGAGATTTTCTTGGTCGCAGTTTGAATCGAGTCAAACGAGACAATTTTATAATATTGCAATGGGATTATTATTTACAATGACTCATTACGTTATTCTAGAAATACATGGGGTTAGTTTGTAGAGTTATTATTCTGTGATTAATGAGGTGACATAAAGTAATAGGAAAATGGTAAAAACCAATAAACAACAACGATAGATAATAGTAACAGTCCCATTTTTACAAAGATATAGAACTGCTATCATCTCGTAAAATGTTACTTAGTTATTCAAATACAAATGACATATGGCATAAACATAACGCCATCTTAACAAAAAGGGCGCAAGAAACAAAGCAATTCCAAGGCATCCAATTCGGAGCCAATCGATAGTGATCTCCAATTTAACTTTGTTGTGATTCTCAAGTTTTACTCAATACAAATGCAGTGACGCCACCTGTGTTAACTTTTCCAATATATTCCGAATGAAAAACAAATATGTATAACAAAACTAACAGATCAAAAAGTACGGACGTATTTGATGCGCAAAAATTGAGTGAAAGAGGCTGATCTGTTTACATATTGTTGTACGATATCTTTATAGTAGAAAAATATTTTTGTCTTTTCTGTGATAAAACTACATTTACTGTGCTATAGTGTATATTATAATTATGGAGTCTATTCTTCAGATAACATCAAAATAATAAAAGCGCTTAACAGTAAATACGAGTATTCTTAAAGAATCGTATTTCTTCTAAGTTTTATTTTCCTTAACGGAAATGTAATTCAATATTTGTTTTCATAAAAGTTTTATTTCCTAGAAGTAAAATTTTATTGAGGTACTTAAAAACATTTTGTAACATATAAGAATTTGACCGCAAATTCTTTCCACTCATAAAAAACAAATTTTAAACTTCAAACGCATACTTGAAATAAACTTTTAGAAACAATTAGCGGTTTCCGACGCAGGTTCTCGTGGATAGCTTTAAAAATAATTTTTCATTCGCTAAAAGCATTTTATTTATTCTGACAGTACTTTGTGTTATTGTTGCTTGGCTTCCAGAAAAATTGGGATTTTATTTGGTCATTTGAAAAAAGAGATACATTCCGTTCAGGAATGTTATTTTTAAAACAGCAATGGTTAGTTTGCCTTATAGTATTTAATGGATTAAAGAAATAACTATATTGTTTAATTCGAACTTTATCTGTATTGACAAAGGTATCTAATTATAATAACCTTGTAGTATCAAAATAGTAGTACAAAACACTTTTATATGTATTTACGACACAAACTATTCTCCAATCTACTTATTTAGGTAGGAAACGAATATGACCACAAGCACTAACCAAATAAACATAATACCATTCCATTTCTATTTGGAAACCAAATTGCGTCTGCGTCGTCTTTGAATTCGGAATCCGAATCGCAATTAAAATAATGAAAATTGCACAAGTCAGTCGGGTTTTTGGGTCAACAAGGCGGGAAAGCAGGTTATATCAGTGAACTGATTAATGCCTGCTCTAGTGCTCTTGCGATTGTCCCATTTTCACTGAATTATGAAACGAGTACATCTGTTCCTCTTTCAACTTGAACAGAAACTGTAAGTAGCGTTCAACGTAGCAATTATTTCTGTGACCTAGAACCAGAAGTTGTTGTTGAGTTTCGTTGTAAATAATATATAGGTATATCTAGCTGTCGTTTTTATATGCTTTCATTTTTCTTTCCGCGCTTTTTTAGAATTTGTCATTTGTTTTAAAATATAATGAATCTATATTTTTAGATTATTTATGTTCGTTCCTATTCAGATTTTATTTTTCGTTTCTTTCGTACTATGTACTTGCTTTCTAATCTAAAAACCTAGGACAATGTATTCGATCATTTTACTTAGATCAATCTAATAATGAGCAACAAACAAATTAATTTTCAACTTGTAACTAATGTTGGTCTATGACAATTTATTTCTAATCAGTACGAAGGTATTAATGCTTTAAAAATGTCATTAATGGCTCAGATCAACAGTATTTCCTATAGAGTAACGGGCAACATCTGTGACCATGCCGAGGTAAGAAGCTCGTTCAATATTTACTATTGTTACACTACACGTTTACACACGTGTGGTCTAACCTACATACTTAGCGAATCGATGAAAGGGGATGACATTTATGGGATCCTACTAAAAGTACGTTACAAATTTCTTATTTTTTTCGTATATCTTTCGCAACGCGCGATAAGGTTCTACGTACCAAAAATAGAATCGGACTGAACTTATTTAAAGTCCAGGAACACGGCTATACGATATTTCTACAAAACAATAATTCTTAGATTCAATAATTTCTATATATATTTAAAAATATACACATTTTTTAAAACAAATGATAACTATTTCATTTCATAAGCAAGTAAAAATAAGAAAATAAATAATAAATACTCTTTAAACCGTATATATCAGGAGCAGATATGTAAATATGTTTTCCTAATCTTCCGAATTATGTATAGAATATTCTAGCACGTAGAGTAGGTATGCTCGATGTAATCGACTCCCGCTTCTGCTATGGAGCTACGGTATAACTCAGCAGCTTGCATAAGCTTAGCCTAACGCAAAGTCGCCTGCATTGTAAATTATAAGCCTTGCAGATATGTAAATATTATTCCCTAATCTTCCGGATTTTGGATAGAATATTCTACGTTTCAATGCTTTAAATTCAAATATGGAACGATATCGCTTTCTTTTATAATATATTAAGCTATGTTACTAATTTTATTAAAGGTTAATCTTATATCTAATAATCTTTTTAAAATATATTACGAAAAAGAAAGCAAACGTTTCCCCGAAGTCAATAGAGCGTCCTATTAAAGAACATTTGTATTTTCACTATTTCTACTTAGTAAGAGTCCAATACAATACGAGAACTTAAGATTTAAGAGTTTAAGAGCTCCCAGCAGCACGCTAGTTCATGACAAAGCCGTATTGTAACAAGTTGAACCCATTTTTTAGATTCTCCCTTTTCGCTTCGAAGTGTTTCTAAGAAAACTCCAATTGTGAGCGTATTTTGTTAGGAATAACGTTTTTATCCCTCAGTCGTTTGTAAACGTGACGTCTCGGAGATAAAATCTGGAAGGTTTCTCTAGAAAAGTCTAGTACTTTTACTCGTACTAGTTGTGCATTTGTTATGAACTCTGTTGACTTTTTATCGTTCACGTTCCTTCTACGACTATTGGAATGCCGTGTATGTGTGCAATCTCGACAGACTATGTAATATTTATAAACATTTCCACATACAGTGGTAGGTAAATGAAGTCAAATTCATTCATTATGCAAGCAAATCGGATGATTAAAGAATGCGAAACTGAAGCTTTGCATTATGAGAATTATTTTAATGTTGGTAGTTACTCTTAGTCAGCCCAACACACTAAAATAAAACAATATTAAACATGTAATAGATTCAAGCCTAAAGCAGTATTAATGTCTCATATTAATTATTACTACTATCTGCCCCTGCTTCGAACGCATATAGGTAATAGGATACATATAAGCCTTCCTTTTGAATCATTTTCTATTTAAAAAATCGCATCAAAATCTGTTGCGTAGTTTTAAAGATCTTATCATACATAAGGACAGACAACGGCGACTTTATTTAGTACTATGTATTGATATTAAATAGAGTTGTTTCACTCACCATAACGCTTTTATTAATATTCTCTTTAATAACTTACTAAGCTATTTCAGTACTGATCGAATAAATTTAACCAAAATATATTGTAAATAAATTAATTAATCCCAATATGATTTAATCACCAAACAAGCTAAGCGGACAAACTCGTTAAAGGCAAACGCATAATATTTGTAAATCAATTAACACAACACATTTACAAACAACTTATATAATTATCAAAGCGTTTAAATTATGTTTACGAAATAGTACTAAACCGCTTAATTTAACTTAAAGTATAACATAAATTTGTAGTTTACCGCCGGCGGGAGTTTTGACAACTTTCCAAACCAGTTTGTTTAAATAACGGCGGGAAATGTTGAGCTAATTACCGTAAATTGTAATAAGACAAAAAACTTTTTTGTATTCCAGTTTCAGGGTTCAATGGATTGCGTCATGTCCGTCATCCCTTTAATTTCGTCATGTCTGTCCATCCATCTATAGCAAACTGTGCTAATGCGCCAAATTTTAAATCGCGCTTTTGATATTTATTCCAGAGTTATACAACTTCTTGACTTTGAACGGCCATTCCGTGTTTCGACTGGTCGAGGATCGTCTCTTTTAAGTCAGAGAAACGTTATATTCCCCCTTTCTAGATACATAAATCTGTACGCGGGTTACTATCCATGTTAGTGTTAGTGTTATAAAACTGGAATTACAGACATACAGACATCTATCCAATATACAAAGTCAGTATTATTAAAAATCGTTTTTGGAAAGAAAAGCCTATTTAAGTATGCCAGTAGGACGCCATACTGAACGTCTGAAGGAGGAAAATGAAGAAAAATGCAATGTCATGATTGGTACAATTCTCGCCTGCCAAATGCCCATCGGGCCTGTCAGACCGTGATCTGTGAAAAAGTGTTTTTTTTTCTTCAACGAATAATACTGGAAGTCCAAATGATCGTTTGTATTTCGAACTTATAATTTCCGAAAGTCATCAAGATGTAATTAGATTTGTAGACCATAATTTATATATTCAAGAACAGAAGTTATTTAACATATAGATAGGTCTAAGTCTTTAGATACAATAATAAATAAGTTTTATTAGTTGATTTTGTAGTTTGAAAATTGCTAATTATGTGATTATTTTGTGTTCTTGTCGCGTCACGTTTTTAAAGAATATTTTGCTATTAAGACTAATTATAACTTTGAATCTTTATATACTTTTAAAGTAATCTGGTTTTTTTGTATAATGAGTAATATCCAAAAAAAAATGTAATTTACTGAAAATAATGCTTCCCAAATTATATTTTCATGTTTAAACACAGGCCTAATTAACAACGCAAGGGACGTTTTATGTCAATTATCTTGCTAACAAAGGCAGATCATTATTTTTTAACTCAAAGAAACGTTCATTCAATGAACATTATATCACTTACGAATAGATTGGAACAATTCATTCCAGCATAATTCGAACGCATACAGCGTTGCGTACATTCCATTAGAACATTACTGAATAATTAATGGCCCAATTCCACAGTTCGCGTCAAGTAGGTATGCCAAATGAAGCATTTGTTTATTTTATGAGTTACTTTAATATAATACTGCATATGCTTATAAAATACATAAATAATTTTCATAAAAGAGGTCTATATATATAAGTTGGTGAACGGCGATGATCAGTGAACATTTATTTTATTTTGTTTTTATTTCTTCGGAAATCAAACAGTCATAATAACATCGATTGCAAAAAAAATCAGAATTCGGCATCAAATACATTAAATCAATTGTGTACATCTCGTCTGAAAATTTATTAGGAATTAGCCTTTTCGTGAAAATGTATGCAGTACTTTTACTTAATCGCGAATAAGTATATTTTCATCTGTATGCCTAATCGCAATGATTAGACCACAATTTTATTCCCTTGATTGTGAACATTCTTAAAATGTGTCAATTAATTAATTAAATATTGTTTCGTAATTTTCAGTTATATTCAAATTGTCTATACAAAGCAAATTGAATTTACTAACTAAACTAAAGCATAACCTCTAAGATATGAATTAGGAACCTAATATTGGTCGGTAAGTTTTTGCGCTACGGCTACAAATCAATTGTCTTATCGCAGGAAGGACTGAAGCCTTTATCTAGCCGGACCATAAATCATGTTAGTTTGTCAGTTTTTATTAGAAGCCTCAGACTATGGAGGTGGTACAATTTACTAACTGTAGGTAAGTAACCGATTAAAACAAATCTTATTTATTTATTTCACACTATATTTAAGGTAACATAAAGATCGATTAAATGAAAAAATATATTTTATAGGTGGCTTTATCTCTCGGCAGTGATTTCTTCCAACCAATTTTTTTTTTTAATATTTATATGATTTTATACGTGTTATCAATAATAAGTGAAATTCTATTGAAGTTATTTTAATTTGCTTTTATGTCAAGTATTTATTGTATATAAATAGGAAGTATTAATTATAATAATTATTATTATTTATAAATAATATTGTGTTTCTATAGTACGTAGTAATGTATTTAGATCTTATTGGACTTACATAGGATAACTCCTTTTTGACAAAATAGATTAACCTTGATTTTTCCATAAAACATACAAAATTATACGCAAACGTACTTGAAACATTTTACATATTACGGTAAGAAACCTCTTATTTTGAATGATTAAAAAACGAATACATTTATAACACCTTGTAAAATTGTGGAAAAATGTGGTATAGCTTTGTTTTAAAGAAGTTTCCTCAAAAAGAAAGAAAGATAGGAAATCTCACAACTTAGACCAATTTCAGGCACCCTTTGTGCTAGCTATCTCGCTGTGGCTTGATCAAGTTATTGTAAATCCTGTCATGTGGTGCCTCAGAATTACAAGTAAAGCTTAGAACTAATACTTTGAACACCGATATTATATAATATCGAAGGAAAAATGAATTGCGTCTTTACTGTTCTTGTTTACCCATTTATAGGTATGTGAGTATGTTTAGATGTTTGTTACTATTCCACGCAAAAGCTACAGAATGGATTTGGTTGGAATTTGATATGCAGTTAGATAAGACCCTAGATTAGTACATAGGATACATTTTATCCCGGTATTGCCCCGGAAACGGGAACTACGCGGGTAAAGCCAGGCAAATTTTTCATGTATAAATATTATAATAGTCGAGTTTTTGTTTATATTTACAATTATATGTTCTAATTTTAAAAAGAGCGACTATCAGAGTTTCTTGCCGGTTCTTCTCTGTAAAAACGGCCTTCCGAACCGGTGGTAAGTGTTTTGTGACGATTCAAAAGTGTTACTTTATGTAGCCTAATTGAATAAGGATTCTTTTGACTTTTGACTTTTTGGAAACGCCTAGCTATCACAAAATTGTTATATTTCATGAAAACTTTAAATTGATTATTTTCTTCCCTGTATTTAATGTCAATATACAGTTCTACAATATCTATAAAAACCGTCAATCTACACAACCTCAATACACGAAAGCAATTAGCAATCCAGGGAACGTTTTATAGAATGGAATTATACCTCGTGGTATACTTAAACCGACATTTGTATAATTTATGCCGCAGCACGGTCCTGTGAGTGCCGTAGTTAGTCGACATTCCCCTACTTCGCCAATAATGAAACAAACCCATTGTTATTTTAAAGCTAACAATTGGGTTTTAATGAATTAATTCGCGACCGCGTTTGATATGTGGCCACTTAATTAACCTTTGGCGTGCTTGGTGGTTGGAAATTACCTAGAGGGTTTGACGTTTTATTTGGCTACTATCTTATTTTATTAGCATTCGAAAATCTTACAGCAAATTGATTTGGTACAAACAAATACCTTTGTTATGAATATAGTTTTGAATTCTTCTTCAGCAACCAACTAGTTATTTACAGATAATATAAAATATCCTACAAAATCCATGGATAGTGGAGCTTCAGAACAGTATAAGATGATTCTTATACTGTACCGAATAATTGATAATTGTCAAACAACAAACAAACATTCAAAATCTTCCTCTTTCTAATATTGTTATTCATTCACATAGTATCAACACTTACATTACATAATTGCAATGTATTCATCCGTGGGTATCCGCAAATAAGGCTCACGTATACCGATCTCATCTGTCTATATCCGAACCCCCCATAAATTAGTTAGGCAAGCCGCCACCTAATGGGCTGAAAATGAGACTGCCATCGCTGCATGTCTCCAATGCATAATTCTGGCATCGTATTTGATGGTTCCTATGAATATATTGGCTGGGGTGTTCGCGCCCCTTTTGCGCTCGAAATGATGCCAAATTAAGGGGAATGTTTAAAATTATCTCATCATTTTTAACAGCCATTTTGAAAGATGTTACTTGGCGAATGATAGTATTTACATTTTAAATGTCAGGTAGGGTTCATATAACCTAAATTGTTTTATTATAATCGTACCAATGAATAGTAGAAGAAAAAAGTAAATTTTCATAGATGAGACAGTATTTTTTAATAACTTTATTAAGGGTAGATTAACAGGGCAGTGCGTCGCGTCTTCCAGCCTCTTAAACTTATTTCGTTATAGGCACGTATTTTTATGAGATTTTTACAAATCAAGCTAGGAAGGCCACTAGCTAGCTTTAAAAGAAAAGTATGATAGATATAAAACATTGATTTATTAAGCTACGGTAAAAATCCTTCCTGATTTCAAAATGTTCGAATTAAAAAGCTTAACAAATTACCCTTCGCTTTCGGTTAAGTCACTTTAAGATTAACTTCCTTGAAAAAAAAAAGTTAAACCGTAGATAAAAAAACATTTTGTTGAAAGTTGTTCGGACAGGATCGTAAAATCTAAAGTTCGGCAGACACCCGGGGGAGGCATTAAAAGAAAACCTCTAAAGAGCAAACTCCGGATTTCATTCACGAATGTCTCGTATTTTAGTGTGAAATATATACGAGAATTTGTTTCGCTTTCCATTATTCGAAAGGGGTTTTTATGCAAATTGAAATCGAACTTTTGTTTGTTAAATATTTTTAAGTACTTGTTACCTATATGTAACATAGTTCACTTTTTAAAATATAGATCTATAGATAATAGATAACATTGTAGTTATATCAGAATTTTAAAAATATATCTGTACACTCTTTGTGGTCGTTTTAAAAAATATTTAAAGTGCCGTGAAATGAAAGATTTCAGAATTAGTATGAATTGTTTACTGTACAATCATATTTCTTGTCATTATTACATAACAATAAGAGTCCCTTCTTCTTTATTGTATGTCTTATTAGTTATTAAAATTTATGAATGATATTTATGGCGTATTTCTCTTAAAATATATGACCATTTCTATAAGGCCTATAGCTATGTATTTTCAACACTAAACTTTGAAACTCACGGACTGTTACTAATTGAGGCGTGTCCGGTCATTTTGTACCCGGCCAAAGTTTGTAAGGTCGCTTGTTAAGAGGTAGCGTTCAGAAATTGCGTCCAAATGTTAACGAGAACCAATTTGTGGGTCGAATCGACCTCGAGGCGGAGATCATTTAGCTTATAAAAACAAGGCTTATTATATGTATTACACATGTTATTCCAGTTGATTGTAGATGTGTTTTATAATAAAAAATAATACCTATTATTATATCCAATCTTAAACATAGTAATAGTTAAATGTATTATCTTATATATTGACTAAAGTCTCACATCTTCTAAAAAAAGGTTCAGTTCGCCAAAATCGAAGTACACCAGAACTCGTTTTTTTACAATGTTAAAAATTTAGAACGATTTCGAAATTAAATTCAAAAGCTAGCGTTAAATATTGCCTAGTACCAGGGGGCCATAATTGGACCGGAGGTTTAATTTTCTGGTAATATATACGTCGTAATGTCATTTTGAGGTTATGTACCGCCCGCAGTCACAACGCCTCGCCTGGCGCCATATTGAATTACCACCTACATCATGGCTATAACGACGTTCTGAAATTGCTAAACGAATACCTATCACGTTTTCAAATATAAATTTAGAAAATAAAATGTTTTATAAATAAGTAATATTACTTAATAAATAAAATTAAATTGATCGTTACTTCTATTGGTTTTTATTAAAGAAAGAAAATTTAGGTTACACCTGAACCAATTTCGAAAATTATAATTAAAGGAGAAATGTTATAAATTAACTTGTTAATAATAAAAAAATGGTTATCTGGATTTACCCATGTGAAAATTATTTATAAAACGTGGAATTATTTTAAAATTATTACTATTAATTAGTCTATTGGTAGAGTGCCTAAATATTTATTGTGGCTCATTGTTTATTGTAGCTCAATAAAAGTAAATAAATTACGCCTTACAGTTTACTTATCCACATAAGTTAATATACGAAAATCCTCATTTTAATTTAGTAAACTCCGTCATTTATATTTATTAGTCCGTGTCCTTTCAGTTTGTACGTGGACTTTAATAAAAGAGACATTTTAAATATCCGGTCGGCATCTGCATTTGATAGCAGCCCTGCGTAAAGAGGGTACGAGATCTGTTTTAAATTAAAACGACGAAAAATTACTACAGTCAATATTATTTTTAGACATTTTACTGCTGGCAACATTTTTAAGTTGAATTTTATTTTGCTATGGAGTTAAGCATTTTTTCAGGATATACGTTTTAATTTAGCAACCTAAAAACCAATCATTCTAAGATCGTAATGACAGCATTGTCAGTTCATTATAGCTTTACATTCGAAATATAATTAAAAGATAAGATACTTAACTTTTAATAATTAAAAAAAATAGAAGGAAAGAAATTACTTCAAAGAACCTGACATTCAATATCGTAGCACAAATATTTAATGTACAAATATAGATATATTTTTCTACGAAACTTTTAATAAGCTTCTTATATGAGAGCCATTTTAACTTTACTTTTATATCTAATAAACAAGAAATTGAAAAACATCTTGCACAGACTTCCGACATTTCTTTTCAAGCTTAGAATTAGCAGTAAAAACTTTAAAGATTAAAGCAAAGCGAATAATTCAAAAAGGCATTTTATTCCTCGCTTTATCTTGTAAATGCTATATCATGCAATTACGGAATGGCAGCAGTGCAAGAAAAGATTAGATATCAGGTAGATGAAAAACAGACGGGCATTTATACTAAAATTATATACGAAAAGAAAATAGCTTAGTTAAACCTCTTATAATTAATAATATCGATTTAAACGCTATGTTGCTTCGGTAGGATTTGTGGAATAGCTTTAAAAAAACATTCGGAGAACAAATAGTTGTTTTATTTCTACTTCTCTTCTTTGTTAATATCACTATATAATTAAGCAAAGTTTAGACCTTTTTTATTTTACTCACGAAAAGTGGGATCAACCATTATTTTTGTATAGAAAATAGCGTAAAAATACGGACGCCGAAAGCTGTGATGCTTCTGAATTTCCGATGTCGTCGCGTCAGCAGATTTCGTCAACGGTAATCCAATATGGTGGGCAGGCGGCGTGCGGTCCTCGCACCATAAGTTATGAGATGACAGGGTTTTAACTAGTTCTATAAAGGCTTTAGAATATCGAAAGTGGGATATATATTTTAGAATAAAACTGACGAAGCAAAAACTATGAGTTACTAGACTACAAAACCAGCATGCTTAAATATGCCATAATTATCACTAGCCAATATTAAAATTATGTGTACTGAGACAATACTGTACTACAATACTGTAGTGTAAGTCTCAAGAATGTGTTGTCTAAAATAAGGCTTATTTTAAAATTAGAGCATAAGTTTGCATAAAGCTATTTACACACTCAATTATAACACATTAGCAATAAAAAATGTAACCATTAAATATTGTATAAATAAGTGTAGAAAGAAGAGAACGAAATAATCATTTTATTTCTGATTTTCAAAATACATGGAAAATATTTTGTAATGTTAAATGTGTTAAAATACTTATGACCTTTACCGTAATTACACAATAACTTGAAATAAAAAATAATATTGACCGTTTTCACTTACGCCAAACGTTAAAGATGAAACTCTAATATTTTTCAGTTTTGCTAAGTTCAGCGCGCGCCGCAATATTTTATATAAATATCTTCGCTTTAGATCAAACAACGAAACAAAGCTGTTTATGACAATTTAAGCCGCTGTTAGAACATATAGGTACCTCTTGCTCATGAAATTTCAAAGAGATTTTAGCTAATTTACAAAGGATATGTTTTTAAATTATTTATTATGTATGAAGAAGCATTCTAAACAGATCAACGAAATATTAACTTGGATGTATATTTCGTATCAGTAACTATAAAGAACAATTTATCTGAGTTAATTCTCATCGGACAGTAAGAAACAACTTCCACCCATGAATAACAGCAAAGCTAACTATTGTAGTAGATTGACTGCTTCTAAAATTAAAAAAGATAGGATTTATTGCGAAAGACATAGAGGAAAGGCTAAAGGGAGGATCAATAAATAGGGTCTCACGAAGAAACACAATAACATCGAGTTCGATGTCATTACTAGATGCCGGTTTTCTAAATTGACTGTCAACTCTAAAGTGACCTATACAACACGATCTCAAGTTGTTTTTATACAAAATGTAGTCAAATAAAACCCTAGCAAGACTTTCCTACTTAGAATTTCAATGCGAACCTAAAATTTCCTGTAGTGCCATACCACAATAGAACCATGAAATTCTTTCTCCGTCATCTGCTTGTCAATAAGTAAAAATTCAAGATGCATTTTATATTCTTTAGAATACGTGCACGGTATTAACCCAGTATTTTCTGGTACATTCGCCATGAAAAGTGTTCGCGTAAAAATATCTTATACACTTCTGTCCGTGACTACGCTTCTGTTGTTGAAATACAGGGCTGCCATATCTATTTACATTTTATATTTTTCTTTTTTATAGTGGCAATTATGAAATTTGAATTTTATTGTATGAGCGCTTTGAATTTTTTGTATTTAAAAACAAAATGGGATTTTAAAATAGGAAACAAAGATATTATCTTTGTTTTCGAATTGTTTGTTGGTATAGTTCTAACTTCATGTTCAGTTTAAGTCACCCGTCCTAACCATATTAAACTTAAAATATATTTTAATACATTATTTTAATTGCAGCGTATCATATAATTAAATTGAATTAAAGTTTCATTTTCTTCACAGTAAACAAGGTTTTTTATTTTAAAAGCAGGCATGTTAAAAGCCAAGAATTATGTAATTACAATTTACAAACCTTATCTAGCTTCCCTGATAATGCAAGCTTGAAATGATGGCCACCCTGTTCGCAATAGAATTGTGGACTCGGCACTTTATGTTAGATTATATAGCTTCCCTTTCCTTTCATATTTCATAAAATATTTACTTCCTGAAAGTGAAATACAAATGTAACATTGCCTTATTTTACGGTATTTACTTAGAGGAAAATATCTAATATCCACAGCTTACTGAAAACTGTCTCGGTTATATTTAATAAAATTCGTTGTCCGAAGCTTGCATATTGTAACACAAAAGATATAAAATTCTTTGATCTGAAGATAATAATACAATATTAATAAGTATTTTATTATTCGCTTACTTATTTTTAAAGCAATAAAGGTCTTGTTTTTTGGTATTCAATGCGAGCCTCGCATACGATAATAAGGGCATACAGTGAAGCATGTTTTATTGATATGAAACAGTCCCTACAACATAACTCCACAAGTTAAACTTGTGGACTTTAAAGATACAATTAAGAACTATTCTATAATCAATAACTAAAAAACATAAACTCACACCGAGAAAAACATAGTGTTATAAAACAATAATTCCGATAGGGTCAATGAACTCGAATTTTACGTTAATGGACAGTAAAATAAATTATTAAGTATATTAAGAAATAAAAAGTCGATAAAATTCTGCGTAAAGGTTGTTGTTGTGATACGGTCCTTACAATATCAGTATAGCAGAGTGTAAATACAGCTAAAATTTTCCTGTAGGTACTCCGTCACATCTTCGCTTTATTGGCATGAAACCGTAAACGTTTTATTCAATTCTTCTAAGGCATATTTCGTTGACATGAATATTTTCTTATATATTCGTATATGTACTAGCTTTCTGCCCGATTTTACAAAATTAAATTTGCGTCTAGTTGCTTTTTAATGACTCATTAAGATTTTTACTATAATCTTTCTTTTCGAATTCACGTTTAAATTTAAAACAAGAAGATAAACGTGCTTATACATTTTAATTCGGCAAGGTTTTATCTGTTCTATGTAGTAAATCAAGCGCGGGAGAGCATAATGCATCAGCAGATTAATGCGCATATGAAATTCCTACTATAATGTATGAATAATTCAATAGAAGTTGACTTTGATATACTCTTGTTAATACTTTTCATTATTAAGAAATAATATTTTTTTTATTTAGGATCGTATAGTCCTGCCGGAATTTTGAAGTGGTGACTATGAAGTGATGCCAGGAGTTCGCATCCTTTCGGTTATGTATTTGTATTTTTTATTATATGATGTACTTATTACTGCTAAACGTAAGGTTGTACATCTAATTTTAATAAGCTTTAAATTTTACACCCTTTTAAAGCCTGTCTGAAGATGGTCTTGTAATGGAATTTCAGAATAGTCTTAGATAGGGAAAAAAATTAACACTCTAGGTTTAAATAGTCTGTTTGTATCTAACATAAGCTATTGTCTTACGAAGACTGCTTGTAGACATTAAAAAAAGAAGTATTACTTTTCGAAAAAAAGAACTATAAAATAATATAAGTAGTATGCTACAAAACTTATTCGAGTTTAACATCGTTTACTGACTTTACGAAGTCAATGTACAAGTTGCAGAGATAAAACTAGTAACTACAAGCATAGTAGAACTTGTACTGAAAGAAACTGACGTATGTCTTTGGAACTTTGGCTCCCAGACTTCAGTTAAGATCAATTTGTGCAACTGTTTAATCCCACTTATCTTCTAATATTATTACGATAAACTCAAATTCAAAGCTATGAATGTTTATGTTTGTTAAAAACAACATTATATTGATTTGTGGCTATATACATTGTAATTGGACTGTTAAAGTACAGGCTACATGTCTAATTATATAATTAAATTTGTCAATTTTTCCTCAATATACACCTTACTCTTAATGAACCGTGCGAAAAAGAAAACGCTCCACGAAGACTGGGTTGATGGTCGATGGTCCCTCTCTAACGTTCGATTAAAAATTACAATGTAATGTTTGTTTAATTTACCTTCAGCCGAACTTCACAATTTCTAGTACTTAAATTGACATATTTTACCGCCATACTACGGTATAAACCGAACTCTATATGTAAATGATATAAAAGAATCGTATCCATTGATTTATTTTTCAAAAATAATTTAATATTAAAACAGCGAAATATAGTTTAGAACTCACATCATCTATTGAAATGGGTAAAATATATATCGTTGTGGCAACATTTTATGCTTACTATACCGCGGTAAGGTCAGCAATACTCTCGTGGGGTTCACGATTTATGAGCAAAACCCGCAACTTTTACAACACATGCTTTTGTTGTTAAAACATCCATCGCTTGGGGAGACCTGACCTGTAGGTATCACTTTATTAATAGCTTATATGAACCATAAATATGGAATGTGAGTTATTGCTTTTGTTAGGGCAGGGTGAGCAGATATTATATCACTGTATATATAAGGAATTAAATCTATACTAATAATATAAATAGAAAGTAATTTTTAAGGTTTGTTTATTAACATATTATGCCAAAGCTAAAGTTATTTAACATTTTGTAGTACTAAAATAGTTCTGGAAATCATGTCTTAAAAAAGTGTGTAAGTGCTCAAACAGTCATATATTTGGGTAGAAATTCAAGTTTTAATCAAAAGCAATAATAATATCTCAAGACGTCCAACCTCTGACGTTTTTAATAAAATTATATGCAAGCGGAACCGTCTGACAAAACTAATTTTCGAGCAAACTTTCTTGTTAAGATGAGCGGACAGTTTCGAGTTTATCATATCATTTCGTAGTTCCATACTTGAAGTAAGATAACTTAGGGAAACTTAACTCGTTCGTAAGTTAAAATTTAACCACGGTTAAGCGCCGGATAAGTTTGGCCCGAGTGCTTAGTTCCTTAGTCCACTACGTATAAGTCGATGCACCTAACTTTTAATTTTATTACTATAAGAACTTTTTGCTGACATAGACCAAGTAACGCTAGTCACTAGTTTAAATAGACTTTTAGTTTGGCAATTTTTTTACAAAATTTTTCCACTTAATTTCGAGCCAAACGAAAAATGCGGCTAAAAATTACTAACTGTAATATAAAACTCTAAAATTAAAACGTAGAATATGTAAAAAAGTAATTTTAAAAGCGTGTCTAGCCATAAAAATTCATTATCACGTTGAAACTGTGCTTACCACCCCTCATAATTAATTCAGAGCTATATTGATGGCAACACCGGTAAATAAATTAGATGCACCGCGGCGACCGCGAACAGGTGTAAACACTGACTAGACCTAGATTAATTGAAGGTTTTATTTACGTGCAGTTTCCTTTCAAATCGCGCTATTACTCTTACAATGTAAGTGGAAATCGGAATTATTGCACTATAGTATAGATAGTAGATGTCTTGCGGGTTTACCAGCACATAATACGATACCTACCATTTTTTTATTTTCCTTCTATAGTTAAGGTTATTTATTTTATTTTGTTTGTATATCTATTACTTTAAATTACTGAAAAACAACTCAAACTGTTTTACGCTTATGTTAATAAAAAAATGGTTTCTATAAGGTTTCCCATAAGATAACATACATACACAAAAACCACATTATTTCCCACGTAATCCAACTTTACGTCCGCACTTTATTATGTAGGGGTAAATTATTTAATATAGCAACCTCAATATGCTGGAAATGCTACTTTACTATATATTTCACTAGACTCTCTCTGACTATATCATAATTAAAAGACAAAATACATTTCTGTAATTTCCCAAACGTTATCTCTAACTATAAAACAAACATATTCAAAACGGCATAAGTAATAATAAATATAACAAAGATATCGTCAGCGACAGTAAATTCTTGGCTTGACTTATATAATTAAAACGCACAGATAAAACGTCCACATGCGAGATTTATGTTTTAAAAAGGCGTTTAAATGAAAAGTGGATTCGTGTTAGTCTGCGGCATGGCGGCTGCACTTGCTTCCATTATTTAAGTTAATTAAATATATTTTTGTATTCACCGCACGAGGTAACGTTATACAGTTACTTTAAGCATTAGCTTAATTTATATAAAGACAAGCTGTTGCGCGCGACTCCGTCCACGTGGACTTTCATATAAAATTTGACATCCTCAAATTTTCCTTCCTTTCCTCCTCTTATAACCCTTTTTCAGTTAAAAAGTAGACTATGTTTTTTATCAGGCTCTAGACAATATGTGTACCAAATTTCATTACAATAGGTTCAGTAGTTTTGGATAAGAATACACATAACTTTATGGAATGAAGAACTATCTATAAGACAAACTCGAGGTGCACGTATTACTTAAGACTGTATCGATTTTAATTATTCGCTTTTGCTTCCGCCCCGAGCAGCGGAAGTACTATAAATTAATAAAGATAACAACTTGTTTTATGTTGAATTTTTTTTTCTACAGCTTCAGTCTATATCACTTTCTTTCAGTATTTTAAAAATTTTGCTGGCACCTTATAACCTAGTTAGTTTTTCTCTCATATTATATACTAAAAATGTAGACAGGTAGGTTTTGTGAGTAAGTAAATGTTTTGATATTTTCTAATAGTAATATAATATTTCTAGTATAATCTTTGAATTGAAAAGTTGCTTTGAACGATGAGAAAAAAATGTTGAATATGAATATGACAGCTATATCCTAAAGAGTGTTTAGCCGGAATAAACTTAATCCGGCAGTGTTGCTGAACATGAGTACACAAAATAGAGTCCTTCAAAAAGAGAAATGGGTACACAAAATAGAGTCCTTTCCCAAAAAACTGACAAAACTTCGGTGGCAATACTATTATATACTGAGTTGATACGACTGAGGGGCATTAAATTATACTACGTGTACTAACCGCGTTTAGTATTAATTAGAAACTGATAAAAAAAAATAGTGACAAAAATAAGGTTTTTGTTTTTTCGGAACAAACTAAATATATTATAATTAAGAGAAAAAAGTAACGCCATTTGTAAATAAAATTCACTGACCTCAAGAAGTTTGGCAACGTCGCGTAGGTAGTTGTACCGCGCGCCGGCCGATGATGACGTAGACGAGCGGGCGCGGGGCGAGCGACGATAGGTATAAACGTAGATAACTTTTTAGAAAAAATACATCGTGTTCAAATTCAATAAAAACTTAAGCATCATTTGTGACCAAATTGCTGGTCCAATTTAATTGATTTTTGGGGTATCGTCTGGAAATCATACTAAGTATATGCAGTTTAAAAAAAATCCTTTCGGACATATCAACTCGGTATGTATTTATGGACACTTCAGTATTCTCATATAAATACATTTATTTCGATTAAAACACTGAAAAACTCGCGGACCACAACTATTTCACTACCATAAACAAAAGCGTAAATAATTCAGCTTCAATTATAATTTCAACCTCTTGATCATACTCCCAGATATGAATTAAAAACAGTCGTTAACATCACGAAGTTATTCGAGAAATTTCGCGTACGCCATTCAAATGGCTTTCATACGAATGTAACTGGCATGCCATCAGATAGCTGGGTGTCGGCCTTTCTCAAACAGTTTGCAATTATACATAAATATTACATGGTTAATCACACAGGAATGTACAGCAAATGTAAGGCTATTTCGTAGATTAATGTTAAAGGAAATATCTATTAGTTGTTTTTACATTTGTTGTATTCCTATAGTTTATACAATTTATTAATAAGACACTAATTTTAGTGCAAAAAATTTAAATAAAAAGTTTTAATTGTAATGACTAAAGAGAGACATATTTTCAATTTTTAATTTAACACTTTTTTGATCGTCATTCTAATTAATTAAGTCCTAGTGTCCTACGGTTTCGAAAGCCAGAAAGAAAGTTAAACCCAGTTAAAAAATAGTACAACATTAGTACGGAATTCGTATCATGTACTTATCTATATAAATAAAAGAAAATCGTGTTAGTTACTTCACTTATAACTCGATAACGGCTCAACTGATTTGGCTGAAATTGGTGGGGATATAGTTTAGAAGCAGGAGAAGGACATAGGATACTTTTTATCCAGTTTCCATGGGAATAAATTTTTTATGAAAGTAAACGCGGACGGAGTCGCGGGCAACAGCTAGTTTGTTATAACTAACACTCGTAGGAACTGTCAACGTAGTGGTGTTTAGAATACTAATTATAAATATATACTTATCGAAAAAAATAACTTTATTAAAATTAATATCTCCAAATTCACACGTGTTTGTAAACCTTTAAAATATTCTTAGCCTCCGAAACACTGAGTACGCTTCTGTTTCCATATTCCCAAATGTAGCGAGTAAGGCTATTTTAATGACGTGTGAATGAAACATACAGCCTCAAGATAATACACCAGAACTTGGGATATTATAGTTAAGCATTCTATTTGCATTTAAATCCGAGTGAAATTTGGTTATTATGCGAATTCTAATTCCTATTCATACTTCATTAAACATTGGAAGTAACTGATCATTTTAAAGTAAATAATCTTTTTAAAGTACATATTTTGAAAAATATTAAAATAACTTATAAAGAAAATTGACATGTTGTTAGACAGTAGAAAACTATTGTAGACTTAAAAATTAATTACAGACAACAAGATATTATAATGTCAACTTTTTGTTTCTAGTGCTTATATAATGTAGAAGATAAACCTATTAATTATGATATTTATATGTATACTACATTAAATAATAACTGTTCACTGTTCACTTAGAACATAAGATAAGTAAGTATAAATCATTTTTAAGTATAGAATATACTCCCGTTAGAGCATTTATAATCACAGTTCTCAATAAATATCACTTTGAAATACGTGTAATTATTTTGACTTATAATAATTTTACCGCATAATCAGGCCCTTTGATATCGCGGTATTTTGATGCCTCTGTTAGTGACTCATCAACTGTGTTGACAAAGTGATCAATTTCCCACCGGAACAACACATATTAAATTACATAAACATCCCTCACAAAGGTTTAACGACATAACTTAGCTGAAACTTATGTCCAACTTACCGAAACTTCACTTAACCATGCTGTAATGTAGAACACTTGAGCAAGTTAACGGATACTTGAAATTCACTACATACGAAATGTCTGACTAATGCAATACCTGAAAATGTTACTTTATGTTAATAAGAATTGAATATCACATAGGTAGTACCACTTTAAATGATACCTTACTATAAAATAATTAGATTTAACAACAAAACAATAAATCAAAGCTTATATTTCATTCGTTTTAACAAAGGAAAGGCTAATCAAAGAATAATCAGTACCATATGAAACTCCTTATATATTTTAAACGACACCAATAAATCCAAAGCTTGTCCAAATTCTTAAAAACGACTCGAAACGATAGAACCATGAACAGCTCTTTATCAAAGCCGTTAACAATATCCTCATAACCGCACTTAAGATCGAGAACCAATCGAACATCACTCCCGATGGGGCGTGAAAAAGAAAAAGATGTTGATCCTTTAACAGTTTGGACGGGCACGTTTTGGGAGTGTCAATATTTACAGACCATTACAACTTAATCCTACATGGTTTTGATTTTGGCGATTAGCTCGATATCTTTGAGGGAGACTTTAATACGAGTTATGATCGTTTTAAGATACCTCTTAGCACTGTATTGTCACTAATGTTATTATTATTATACTAATTTATTTAAATAAATATCTAAAATGAAATGGTGTCAAGTACGAATGGACAGCTTATATTATTATATATTTTCTGTTAATGATTCAAATTAAATATTCCTTAGTTTTGTACAGTGTAGATGATTTCAGCTAAATAATAATTAAATTTACGTATTATTTAAAAAATTTAAATTTGTACGGGTTCTATGGATCTAAATCCTTACTAATTGAGTAGAATAATCACCAATACAAAACAACAGTATAAAATAATAGTACGTATCGTTACTGCAGCGGAATTTTCTGGAAAAACAAAAAGTCTCATTATTGTGCAAGTATGAGAGCCAAACTCTGCTATAGATACACCTTAATATTTAATCATTGCCCGCGGCTGTATCGCGTTAAATTGCTAAACAATAGGACTGACTAATTGGCAATTATTTCATGTTTACGTAAACGACTCTTTGTACTATTGTGCATACAGTGGTCAATTAATTCTTGCAACCGACCCTTCCCTACTCACGTCACGACCGCGTCAAATAAATTATCCTGGTTGTTGAAGCTGATATTGGATTTGATTAGCCAGGCTTTGAGGCCGATTGAATCTGAATGTTTTAATGGATTGTGAGTAAAAGCTATAAATCCAGCGATTGGAATTAATTTTATTATTTTACTCTGATCTGTTTACGCTGTTCGAACCTGCGTGCACTTTCAAATAAAACTAAAAATATTGCATGTCAGAGCTTCATTTAATTGTTGATTGACCTAGGAATAACTACTTTAAAGGGCAGTCTCTTTAAGCATTTCTTGTAAAGTTTAGTAAAACTTGATCATTTGCCGCTTTAAGGAAGAAAAAAAAACTGCACAGAATTTTCATTTTGAGTCGCAAATTTTCAGAGAGATGCAGCATCTTGAAAGTTTTTCAATATTAACGAACGGACTGCTCAAGCTCGAAGATGCTTAAAAATCCAAACTTTAAATGTTATATAACTTTAAAAGTTATATAATTAAAATATATTAAATTTAAACTAAAGCTTGTTGTTTTAAATTAGATATTAAAATCAAAAATATATTTACCTTCCTAAAAGTTTTTTTAAGTTTTAAGATTTGGGGAAGGATTTCATTTCACAATTTTCATATTGCATCTTTAATTTCAATAATTTTATTCACAAAATTTTCATCCCCGAAAACATCTGACGAAGGGTTATTAAATCTCTTTAGTTGTCATTTTGAGTTTGAAAAACGAACTCAGTTTCTTATATAATTTAACTTTAAATTTTGCAAATGCATGTATGATAAAGGAATGCAGTGCCTGTTGTCCCCCTAAAAAAATAAAATGGATACAATGATTACAGTATTACGTAATCGCTATTATAAATTGTAACTTAAGTCTAGATGTTACGTTAGTACATACCTAAAGAAATAAAGATATTGTAACGCTTCAGGGATCGTTTTGACCCTGACGTGGGTCGGCCGGTGATTGATGGTTCATTCGTGGTACTTTGATTCGTTGTATGACGGGTTAAAATTTCCTACGTTGTATGATGGGTCGATTCGACCGGGACATACATTTTTCACTAAAATGTCCACTGAATTCAGCAGATTCCATAGTAAGCTTTTTTTATTAAAACGTTAATAAAATTTAGTTTAAAATTAGTCCAAAATTATTGAAAAGCTCAAAACATTTTTTTTTGTTTCATAAACGTACATTTATTTTCAATAAAAGCTTCATAGATACTGTGATGACAAACGCCATAAGTATCTCATATATGAGAATTACAATTAATCGAAACGGACGTGAAACCGCCTTACACAAATACGAATCGTCGCCCGATGTTTATTTCTGTACGGACTGTACAGGGGACTCAAAATAGAAAAGTCCACACTCTCTCCTCAGTGTCGTTGCACGCTCGCAGAAAACGAACAAAATTAAAACGCCGCCAAAACATTTGGCCGTGTACGAAACCGTGAAATTAAAACACTCTTTTTCTAAATCCATTTAAAAGTGTTAATTTTTGCTAAAAGGACGGCCATTCACGATGATTGCGCGATTGCAAGTGGCGGCCATCTTGTTTTTTATTATCAACTATTGTACCGGTTGTGATGTTGACATGGCGGTTTATAAAGTGACAGTAAACTTTTTATGGAGTGAGGAAACGTTCCCAAAAGATTATCCATTGTATCGCCCGAAAGCGCAATGGTCTGCAGCTTTCGGTATGTTTATTACTTCATATGCGTCCGGTATCTATAATAAGACTTGTAAAGTAGGACAAAATGAACATACAAACTCAATAAAATATAATGTGATTCACGAGCGCCTTTTTATAAACAAAACTTTTTCTTATAATTAAAACAATCAAAAACACAATAATTCCTCGGAAACTGAAGGGAGAAAACTTTTCCTTTTATCTCTCAGCTAAGTGACATTTCGCGGGTTCGCCTCAATCAGATAAAGATATATTTATTTGTCCTCAACAACCTTTAGACAAACGCGAATGTTATCGGTTTCCCTTTTTCTTAATATTTATTTGAACGATATACGTCCTTCACAGGAAATTGAGGATGTGCTATTCTATATGTATGTAACAGTATATACTCGTACATTGGTTTACAGTTTTTCAACATTCATTATTATTATAAAAATATTTAAGTTCAACATTCTTTTTTTTTACTTGTCACCGTAATAATAACGACGTAATGTAGCTCGAATTGATTCAAACAGTATTTTATATGATCTTTCAGGACAATCACACAACTCCTCATTTAAATTGTATCAAGTTGGCGAAGTGGCAAGACAGTCGGTACGTGACTTCGCACAGTTCGGAAAACTAGATGCCCTGGTCCTTGAAGGCGATGAAGAGGCAAGGGTCTATGACCAGTTCTCTGCCCCAGCAGTCGGTAGTGGTGTAGGAGAAACTAGCAACATGGTGTTTGTAGATGGAAGTCACACGATGGTAAATAGTTTGAAAATAATTATATATATTTTATAAAATGTTTTGAAGCAAATTTAGATATAATATTCCTATGGCCGTAAGAGTCAAACATTTTTTTATTATACTTAATTATTGTAAAAAAAAATTTTTAGTATTATAATCATATCGTATTTATATTACATATTTACCTTTTTTTCCGTGAATAATAAATCTTTAGTCCAACGCTTGTTTAAAATAATATAAATATACTAGGTGTCAGCAATCTGCCGTATCATCCCATCTCCAGACTGGTTCATTGGTGTCGACAGCATCGACCTTTGTGTAGATAATTCTTGGGTGGATCAGATTACACTTGACGTGAGTACGGTTTTCTATCAAATATATTTAGTACGAACGACGAATACGAGTCCTATTACATTTTTCAGTAACTAATACTTTTTATTCCTTAATCAAAGTACGTGGACTTATACTTTCCCGTGTAGTGCAAAATTATACTATTAGATTTTTTTGTATAGACACCAATCTCACATACACGCACTAATAAATATTGACTCACCATATAT
>JADANM010006502.1:3871368-3889254 GCA_026213755.1 Eurema hecabe
ATTATTGTATAAAACAACGCATTGTTGTTTTCCAGCTACGACCACTAGACGCCGGTGCCGCTAGTGGCCTTACATTCACAGCTCCAATTTGGAAGACGACACCTCCTGAGCCAGTAACGAAACATGGACCGAGACAACCCAACCACCCCGCTGCTGGCTTCTACTACCCTGACTTAAAAGAACTGCCTACGATAGCCAAAATTGAGTTCAATAAGGTATTGATTCATATATCTATGACATTTTAAAGATCTAGTCATATAACACAATAGAACCACAAGTTGGAAGGTGAATCCTTAGAATACTTTTCGGGAGGAAAAGTATTCTAAGATGAACAGTATGTTTATAAAAAAACAGTTTTTTCTCATTTCACATGAATTACTACGTCCAATAGAAAACGGTACTTTAGATCAAAGAGGCCTACATAATAAAGTTAACTATCATTTGAGTAAGTAATAGCGTTGATTGAATAACATGATTACAATATTTATATAACAGAAATAACATTCATACGATAGAAGGATAATGTTTGCAATAGCAGCTAATACATAATTCGATAATAATCGAGAATGCGGCCAAACTAATAGGATTATTTGGAGTGGTTGCCGGTTATTCAATTAATACGTATGAAACTGAGTATAAGTAAAATAACAAATAGTGAATCCTTCTATTAGTTTTGTTTTGTTTTGCTACTGAGTAAGAGATTTATGTGATGAAACATACTGGGGGTTAAAAAAACGAAAAATTAGCTTTGATATTCGTAATGATAATCTTGGTTGTGACGTCATAACTTGACAACGATCGTTTCAATTTACCCTACTAATGATATAAGAATATCTTAATCTGATAGTTACGTTGATGTAATTGGTAACAATATTTTACTACCAATTTTTTAAATTTATATTTTACATAAATTTGTTATTCTTTAGGAGTAATGTTTATCTTGTCACAGCGTTTCTTACTTATCAAAGAACATAAAGATATTAACCGCTTTGCAAATCCCTTTCATTGAATTTCCCACTCTTAATATTTTCCGCATTATAGCATTCCAGTAAATGGTATAAATGTCGCAAAATTTCTAGGTAAAGGAATATTCCACAAAAGAACTAAACGACTTAGCGCGAAAAGAACTCTTAGTGAGCCTCAAATTAAAAGACAAAAGGAAGGGCTTGCCGCGGCGGAAAGTTAATCTCCTTGAAGAATACCAGGAAATTACGACTAAAAGTTACATTGAACAATTGAAGGATTTAGAAGAAGAACCCATTGGCACTCCTCGAGCGAATGTTCCGGATAACAATGTAGTAGTTGTTACAAGATCGCCCGTTACGTAAGCCTCTTATTTTATTGGTATACTTTACTTTGTTGTTTGTTGTTTGAAACACGTACAATCATTATTTTCTATTGTTTTATTCAATAATAACTTATTTAGGATCGAATAATACTAGCACGAAAAACATATTATTTATTATTAAAAAAAAATTGTTTGTATCTATCTACCTATATAGTTAAAAAAAAACAATTTGATTGCTAACGATTTCAGAACGACAACAGAGCAAGAGTTTGAGAATGATCTCCGAAGTATGGACGATGTGGTGTTAGCTGTAGCTCATGGCAAGAAGCTAGGACTTGGGAAACATCTTCCTAGACATTTCAGATCTCGTCTGAACCACGCTGTTAACAAAATTCAACGTAAGTCTCTAGAAATGCTATTTTTCTATTACTTTCAGTTTCTAATATAATCTAAGATAATGTAATTCTAATAAAGGTTGTTCAACTGTTTAGATGTACTTTACATATAAAAAAAGTTTAACGTCAAAAAGAAGAAATTACCTTTTTATTGAATTGCAATATTGACGATAAAAATAAAATCGGAACTGGTTGTAACTTGTAATATTTTTTTTCTTAATAATGGTCAAATAATACACAAAAAATCAGGAAACTAGTAGCGTTTCGTATCTATCATTAATCTCAAGATACCAATTGAATTAAGGAATAATATTTCAAAGTATAAATAATATCTATATTAGACTAATATGATACTGAATTAATTATTTGCTACGTAACCTAAGAACTTAACTATTATCTATGTTTCAGCTGATGACTGTCTAGTATCCGACTGGAGCGAATGGTCACCTTGTTCAGTGACCTGTGGTTTTGGCGACAAGTTTCGTACTAGGAAAATCATCCGACAAGCTAAAGGAAAGGGAAGAAATTGTCCAGCTCTGAAGGACCGAACCCATTGCGGAAATATTAACTCTTGTGCTCATATTGATTATTTTGAATGGTGAAATTAGAGAAAATGTGTTTTGTTTATGTGTGATACATGGTTTTAAGAATTGGTTATTGGTTTATTGAATTGGTTTTTATATAAAGTTTTTTATATTAAGTTTTTCTAATTTAATAACTAACCGCCTCTGCAATGTGTCAGGTATTTTACCGTTATATTTTAGCCTATAGCTCTTGATGAAATTAGCTATCATACACAAAGGTTATGTTAAAATCCAAACTGTAGTTCCAGAGTATGCGTGTTAAAACTACAGTGTGTTTTAATTTTTATATTAGTATATAATGTTATGAAAGAAAAGTCAGAATACCTTTTTTTACTCTTTTAAAAGCAGAGTCAATCACGAAATAGTTTGTACTAAAACGAAATGTAAATTAAAACAACATAAACCAACAAATATCCTGTCTATCTTCAGTTGCTTTAGATGCAAACAAATATGTAACGTATGCACAATAAACCCGAGTGCTGCCATATACATTTATAGGTCCGCCCCAGACGTCGTAAAGAGAAGCTTTACAGCGGTCAGTGTGAAAGACTGTGAAATTGCTATATCGGTGAGATTGGGGCTGTCTAAACTTTTAATTTTGCACGTTATCTTTTTTACGAGCGTGCTTGTCTCACACTGTAAAATTATTCATATAAAAATTCTTAAAAGAAAATACATTACATAACTTAAAACTGGCAATTAAAAATTCCTTACATTAATAATAAATAAAAAGATAATCATGGAATTACTTAAGACGTTGTTTTTTATGCGATAGCGAGCAACTGAACGAGAGAATCACCTGGTGGTAAGCGACCACTTCTGCACATGAACAATGGCAAAATTAGGTGCCCTATAAATGCGTTACTAGCCTTTAAAAAGGGGATAAGCATAATATTTGTGGCAGTAGGGAATAAAACAGCGCAGAAAGGATAAATATGCCTCCAGTTTTCAAATGTTTTTGATATTCTGCATATTTTCGTGCTTCAGCTTTTTTTTATTTAATAAAAGCAACACGTTCTTATTCCATGTTCAGTCCGTTTCTCATATTGGAAAGCAATCAAGTGCCTGCGTAGTTTCTGTAATAAAATTGTGTGATGCGGCGTATTTTTCGATTACTTAGAGGGGGATAATAAAATGTTAACATCCAGCCGATGGCAGGACAACGTCCTAATTTGTATTCTGCCCGTGATCTTCGCAAAATCAAGGAGTATGTGATTCGATTTCTATACCTCTTTATCTATACTGAGATGTTCTTACTGAAAAAAGATTCAAAAATAGACGTCTATCCATTTTTTATAGATATTTATAAGGCATACCGTAGCATACACTTTTAATCCAATTGACAATTTCAACACCTGCGTTATTTCTGCTAGTAATGACAGAATCAATAATAAGACTTTTAAATGTAATTCAGAAAATAACACAACTTCTTACAATTACAATTATGTTAGGATAATTACAAGAGAAGAAAAAATTATTCCACAGGTTTAAATAGAAAATCAACTGGGCGTAGTTTAACCACTCCTTATAGTTACCCTGTTCACTCAATCGGAAACATCAACTGAGTGTCTCTTTGCGAGATACATACTAAATAGCCGAAGTTACATGTTTTACGCAAACCTGTCAGATGGACATCCTTCATACAGTAAGTAGGTAAGTCGAGCCACAAAGTTATGAGGAAAATTACTTAGACTGATTACCTCGTATCCAATATCTTATCAGATATAAAACTACAATTTGTATGGTGAAGGTTCACGTGCTACATATTTTTGCTGTATAATATTTATCGTTAGACATTTACAGTGGTAAGCTGATGTTTTGATCATACCTTTCATCATAATGTAAAGACTAGATACCTATTAAGGTCCAGCTACGATCTTCTACCGATGACTTTATAAGAATACCTGTGACACCGTTATTTAACCAGATACTAGAACTCACTGTCCTCTCCCTGTGTGATCATAGCAAAAAAACAATCTACACCCATTTTTTATGCAAATTTATAGAAAATATAGATAAATATTGTAATTTTTTATACAAACTGTTTCTAAATGAAATTATAATACATTTAAGATAATGAAAATACTAATGTAGTTTTATAAATACTTTTAGTTTAAGTTTTAGTTTAATTACCAAATATTACCTGTTTTGAGGAGTTTTACAATAATTATACTCATATGTTAAATATAATCAGGAAACCTTTTCCATTTATTAAAATAAAAAAACTGTTTTCTATTGAAGATGACAATGAAATGAAATCTGGATATATTTTTTCAATAACATCATTTCAGTAACATAATTGCTTTAAATACTCCTATGTCTACTCACAGTCATACGGTCAATACACCTTAACCCTTTCTTTAACGATCGACATAACGTACCTAATTCAAAAAGTCGTAAAACATTGCAGTGGAAGTTTTCAATTTTCCAACACATTACATTAGACGAGTTTCCGCGCGTCTCGGCGTGATTGATTCCCCGACGTGCTACTGATTGATTGTTCTAAATCGAGAAAAATCTCCACTCAATCGATTATTTCAATACTTTTAAGGGCTCTTACAAAATGCACTTATTTTTACGTCAGCTTGTGTATTTAAGTCGATTGTTTTCATAATATACTAGCACATACAAAGCGATGTTCTCAAAATAACAATTTCAGAAAATAAAATTAAGCTTACTAGTTTCTTAGTTAAAGTCTGACTGATTATAAAAAGATAACTGAATAACTATTTCGTAAATAATATTTTAAATATAGGTGTTAATATTTTTGTATATCATAAGGTAGACCGTTCTTTAAAGCCTAAACCTAACCTAAATTAAAACGGGCTATCATTTTTAAATTCAAACTGAAGATATAAAAGCTATTATTACATACCCCAAGAAGTTGAAGTAGCAGCGAATTTATCAGTCAACGTATTTGAGATACTATCAAAGCTTCCCTCGGGGGCGCTTTAGCTAAATGTTGCAGTAATATTTTATTCACGACCGAGCTAGGTTACAAGTGCACAAGTCTAGCGCAAACCACTAATTTACTTGATATATCTTTGCTTCATATCAAGCACGAGTAGGTATGTATTTTTATATTCTACTTCATTAGTTTCTACGGGGCTTTATTTATTTCAAATGGACTTCAAGTTTACTATTCGGAAATTAAAAGCAAGGATCAATAACTCATTAACATATTTTGAAAGTATTTTAATATAGTACGACTTACGTACGTTTAAATAAAGTACGACTGTACCATATAATTTGAAAACTTAATGAAATAATTAATAAAATATCGATCGCTTTAAATAAATTACATACATTGCTATCCTATATGT
The DNA here is from genome assembly GCA_026213755.1 of Eurema hecabe. NCBI lineage: Eukaryota > Metazoa > Arthropoda > Insecta > Lepidoptera > Pieridae > Terias > Terias hecabe. Next base: position 3,876,959 of record JADANM010006502.1, read on the forward strand.
TAATTAGACATTGCTTTAAATTTTCCCGTCTAAAACTGCAATACAATTAAATCGAATATTTAGCTTGAAACCACTTAAATCTAAGTTAAAGTCTCGCACAAACTTCACAGAAAAGGGGTGTAAATCCAGCTGATAAATTTGTTTCGTACATTTCGATAAGAAAAAGTTTGTCTCATATACAGCATCGTGAAATAGATCAAGGCGGCCATTAATCAATCAGACACCAGCGATGGGAGGGTTGCAGAGCGACCGAAAAAATGCGCTGAAGTACCTAAATCACTTTAGCTTTTTTCTTTATTTTGTTGTGTGGCCAACGCTAGGTTTTTATAGGATATGCCAAGAAGGTTTTATAACTAGTGGTATATAGACACTTTAAATACAAATTCAGTGGATTCCTTCCCTTCATGGCATTAATGACTATTACATTATTTATGACTATGTGATTGTAGAATCTTATTAAATGCTTATCTTTTTAAAAGAAGTGATAATTTAAACTTAAAAAAACAAGGTCTATCTTTCAAAATGATAATCATTGGTTCACTCTGAAAATAAACTAAATCTAAAATTTCTAGACAACAAACAAAAATACAATCGAATTTAAAACCCCCTCCTGTTGAAGTGACTTAAAAATAGAAAGTAATTAGAAAGCGAATAATTTGCCAAGAATCAAAAACAATTCCGGTACCGGGAATCGAACCCGAGCCTCCTGGGTGAGAGCCAGGTATCCTAGCCACTAGACCATACCGGAGATATAGTGTACGAGTACAATTTGTCAATATGTATATTATTTCGAAATACATAAATTTACACAAGTAAAAGATACGTGTATACTATGAGTTCAATGACTAGCCAAATATAATATACAATGAAACGTAATTAAAGAGCTATCACATAAATGTATATTACGTTAAAGCTTTTTAGCTTTTTCAATTCGCTACGTTACAATTTCGCCGGTTTTCAGCTCTCCAAGCAATCTTTGTTCGTAACATTATAAATTCCTGTAGCATAATGCACACGTGCGGCAAGCTCCAACTGCAACAGCTTAGAACATTCGCCAAGATATTACTAGGCAACGATTACAGCGACAAACCTGAATTCTAGTTGCAAAATTGTTCTGAGACAGATTACAGAAGTCATTTTTCAAGTAAACTTACCAACAAACAAACTAAAGGACTATTAAAAATTATATAATCACACGTGAGAGAAGCAAAATATGCTGTGTTTCAATCTTGAAGTCAAGTACGAAGTGATGTTCGGCAGGCCACTGGGTTACATTAGGCCCAAAACAAATTGTGACCATAAATAAGAGGACTCCACACACCATTTTTAAAGACTTAAATTTCCCACAACAACACATTCCAATAAAAATGTATGTATCTAATATATCTGTAATATAATTATGTTATGTAAAAACGATCATATATAAGACAATTTACTGTAGAACTTCTTTACTAAATCACGTAATCCAACAGTAAAAATGTTTATGGGAGAAATTTTCATGTAAACGAGGTACACAAATTGTTTTGCACAATGGAAATCACAAACCATTTCAGTAAAAATGCTAACATAAATTTTTCTTTACAGCGATCTGATAATGTTTACGTCGTTTGCAAAACTTTTGCCATTCAACCTTTGAGTAAATATTAAAACTAACAAGAACACTCGTGCTTAAATTTATTGAAACATTTTTCATAAGTTACTTTGTACAAAGGACTTAAATCATTTGGAATGTCATCGCGTTAAATATTTATCTAAGAACGTGAATTGTTATCTTTTCAACATCACTTAGGAAGAAGTTATCTACATAAAATCTTTTAAAAATGGTGGCAACTGGTGTGGTAAGTATTCTATAGAATCCCAGTCATAGCTTCCATTTTTTATTTGAATTTTATGAGTGCGACTATTCGTTGATGTTTTTCTTACATTTCTTTCTACATTATTATTATCCCTCGATGAACAGTTACATAAACTTGATATTTCTAATAATTCATTAGATAAATTGGTATATCTATCAGCATGATCAGGACACATGCCATTCATTTTTTTATCACGACGATTGTTGCTGGATTGGGTTAATTTTACACGAGGCTTAATAACAATGTGTGGAGGATTATTTAATAGACTCTCTACTGACATATTTGTCACAGAAATATTGCCATCGGATAAATCAGAACCAGCATTAGACCATGTGGATCCTACATTCTGTTCATTATATGATTTATTAGTACAAACATGAGGTGTAGGATCATCTATAAACCAATTCTTGGATTTAAAATAAATATTTTTACATACACATTTGTTTACATCACACGAGCTGTATTCTATTGCGTTGCATGTTGTGGCAATCCCTTTTACCTCAGGATTTTGAACCTCATCAATAAATTGTTCCCATTTCAAATTAAAATGAGAACTTAAATTTGTTGAAATATCACTTTTATTGTTATTATTTTTATTGTTATCTTCTTTCAATGTTACGTAAATATTGCCTGATTGCGTTATTTTTAAGGATCCATACTGGACTTCTTTACTAAACTCACCATTTAATGCAATTGTTACTTCACCGTTTTCATTCTTTCGTATTGGTATATAGCCTGTCGAAGATCCACACAAGTACCTTTTTAAATTATTTGCAAAAGATTTTCTAGAGTCTTTATCCATTACAACAGTAAAAGTCCCTGATGATGTTTTAACTAGTTTGGTTGGCATATTATCTGAAGGATGCATTTCAGATGAATCCATTTTAAATCGTTTGTAAATATTAGAATCACTACAAGACTTTCCCTTAAGAATTTTATTTCTTTTATTTTTATCAGTTACTTCTTGATTAAATCTTATCTTTTTGTTTAATATTTTTTCTAGTGTGGTTACAGACACTAAAGATCCCTCATTGCGATGTTTTGAGTGTAGTTCTTGATTTTCTTTAATAAGTTTAAGATTTCCAGAGTCCGTCTTTACTAAAAATGCATCTTCATATTCATCCCTCTCATTTTTATCAAAACTTATAATAAACTGCTCTGGATTTGCTGCCAAGAACTTCACACAAGTATTGTCATCGTCATTTTTTTGACACTGTATAGTGTCTTTAAAATAATTTTCGTATTCTTTGTTTAATATAATATCGTAATTATCGGATGACGTTTTTCTTAATACAACAGGATGCTTAATTTCATTTTTAAGCCCTTTTAGAGTGGCTTTAAAATAGCTTGTTTTGTTTTGATCACCATCAATATGAGAGAAAACATGCTTCTGTTCTCTGTGGTAATTTTTACTAATTTTTAACGAATTACCCTGTGTAGTAGAAGCTTGGTTTGATGATGGTGTCTTCTGGCTGCTTATAAGAGGTGTGATTCTTAAGTCATTGGTATTTTTCTCTTTGGACATTGCTATTTGCTCTTTTTTCTCTACTTCTAGAAATAAATTTCCAGACGGAGTCCTTTTTACCTGTAATATTTTTGCATTATTGTCCCTCTCTGAACAACTCAAGTCCATGTAATATGAACCGGCATCATTTTCTTTTAAAGTTACAAAAAAGTTCGAATCGTTTTTAATTTTTGCATCAATGTAATTAATTAAATCTTCATCCAAAGCCATTTTGAGATTTTTACCCGACGATGACTTGACTAAGTCATGTGCAATGTCATGAAGTCGTAAATTACTTTCCGGAATGTCGACTTTAATACCATCGCCACTTGAGTCCTTAGAAACTGTTCCACTTGAAACGTTGCTGTCTTGCGGAAAGCACGTTTGTTTATCATTTTGATTTTCCTCTTTTTCAAAAATAATATCCAAATTACTATGTTTTCTTTGCTCAGTTTTTAATTTGTTTTCATACCGCTTAGTTTCAGTTGCTACATCTGATTTGCTTTTCCTTACAGTATTATGTTTACAAAGACGGTGTGTCTCGGTAGTTACATCTCCTTTGCTATAACTTCTATCACCAAATGGAATGCACCTTATTGTAGAAACGGTTTTATCACATTTTACTTTATTTTCTGATTTCAGTTGTTTTGTATCTGTAAGTTTATAAATATTTTAATTGTGTGTATTTAATGTAAATTCATTTCAGTTAATATATTATGGGAGTACAAAACAACTGAAAGAACAAGTTTAAATTATTATTTTATATTTAAAAATGAAACAATTGTACTCATTGATAATTAATAAATTCATATATAACTGTAAATACATGACAGAAAAAAAACTGCAAATTAATAAATAAATCTTTATTTCAATCCCAAATATTTTAACAGTTTTAGATCATCAAATCATAAAAAAAAATATTATGTAGATTAGTTATCGTCTCTCAAAGCATTGTTTATCATTGTATAGCTTACTTTTTCAATTGGCATTACTTCAGTGTATCTTCCCATTACCTCCTCTATTATTTTCTCACGTGGGCCGCTTCTTACATCTAAAATATTAAAAACCTATTTGATGCACAGCCCAATAATATTTTGTACTCCCATATATATATGTGTTGTATTAAATTTGTTCTTACCTTTAAGACAGTCGCATGCTTTGGAAGTCGATGTACCACATCGACAATTGACCTAAAAATATATCTTTTAATCATATAATTCTGATTTTTCTTTAGTTTTATTATTGGCATATTTATAAATATAGACTTTTATTTTAACATATTAGATATTTGTTATACATAAATTGTTTAGTTATTATCGTTCTTCTAAATTTACCTCTTCCTCTAAATCCGGCGAGATTGGAACAAAGGGTATAACTGACTTGAAGCTACGTGAATGAAATTCAGTCGACAGCGGTTCGTGTCCGAGAACGCATTGGGCCGCTCTCATATTCTTAAACTGACACGTGGGAGCTAAAAAAGTATTGAGAAAGACCGTTTAAAAAAGAAGACATACTAAATTTAATTAAGTTGCTGCCGCCCGCTGCAATTGCTCTATATAAAATACAAATTGTTGTGTTAAGTTCAATATTATAAATTGTTTAAGATCTACCTTGGCAAGGGCTAGGCCTCCAGGCAGCGACGTCAGTAGCTACACGATCCGGAACTCCCTGCATGCCACAGTCTGGACCACACGGGGTCGACTCTTTGTGTGGACAAGCAACCACTTCTCCCTAAAATTGTACGAGGATTACAATAACAGATTATATTCAAACAGCGAGTAGCGACTGCTAGTAATACGCCGAGTTTTGAATCGCACGCATGATATTTGTTCGAGAATCTCGAAATCAAAGCATAGGTTCAACTGATCGAGGATACTCCCTTTGATTTAGAGGTTACATCCCCCTTCCTTCAAAAGTTTATTATAAGAAAGCAAAGAATATGACGATAAAACAGACCGGTTCTTGTTTATCATCGGGATCTTGAGGACATGGTGTAGGATCGTCTGGAGGTGGCGGAGCTTTCCTTGTGCATATACAATCCTTCGGTCCTCCTGGACAATTACATTCACTCGTTGAACCCCATCGACGGCAAGGATCCTATAATTATATATTAAATATGAAAATTTAACAGATTAATTAAATTTAACAATGTTATGAATAATCCTCTATGAAAACTAACATTAAGCTCCAATAGCTCATAAGAATCTTGTACAAAATAAAAGGATATATTTTTGACAAAATTAATGTATTGTCAACCAAACGACAAATTGTTATATTAGACGTATTATGTGGATACTAACTTTGCGTGTAGGCATGCCTTTGTCAACTTTAGGAGCCTTTTTAACTTTGATCTGCTTCAAACACAACATCAGTTGATTGTAAGTTTCAGAATCCATCTGAAGATATATAATTATTATACAAGGTAAACAAGTAAATTAGGTTAAAATCAGACAAAAATAATTTTACTTACCTCACATCTAGTTTTAACCGCCCCGCCAACGATTGTAAGGTTTAAATTTTTCTTAATTGTGAATAAAATGAAATCCTGTAATATCTTTCTTGTTTCAGCATTTAGTTTACCATTACGACTCTTCTTTAAACAATCCAATACTACATTTGCGACTGCTTTTCCTTGACACGTCTTAGTTTGTCTTTCGAGTACGGTATACATATTATCGAACACATTATCTAAGAATTTCTGTTTGACAGTCATACACACACAATCCATTGTTTGGTCCGGACTACAATGGTCACCTTCTAGCAGACAATTTCGTTCTTCTGCGCATCTTGGACAATCAGTACACATTTTTCTAACATCCACAGTATCTGTGCACTCGTGACATCTAATACAACGAACTTTAAAATCACCGATCTCTTTATCGACTGCTATTATTTCATCTTCGATAGCTTGTTGCTTATTTTTGCATTTGTCTTTGCATTGATCGCACGTTTGCCTAAGCATTTCTAATTCAAGCATTAGAGCTTCTTTCTACAATATTACAAATGTTTTTATTAATCAGATATAAGTAATTATTCACCAATGTAAATGTTGCTTACCTCAGCTAACATATCTTCGTTCTCGAGCTTCTTTTGAAGCAAAACTTTACATAGTTTTTGGAGATCTTCACGTGCATCTTTGATGTATTTACTACCCTCTTCTTCTTTTTCACGTTTTCGTTTTTGTTCTTCATATAACATTTTTTCAACTCTTGTAACTTCATTGGCAATAAATGCCATTTTACCCTGTTAAATTGAATTGAAAAATAAAAATGATTACTTTACACATACATGGCAATGTAACTAATTATTACTTACATCTGAAGCGCTTTTTTTGCTGCCAAAGGATCTTTTAGTTGCTTCAAGGTCCTTTTTATTGTTTTCAATTCTCTTTTTAAAATCGGCAATTTCTAAATCTATACATTTTAAATCACTCGTTTTTTCAGTTATTTTCTCTTTTATTTCTTGATGGCATTTCGCTATGTTGTCCATTTGAAATTCTAGATCTTTCTTATTCTTACGCCATTTTTGTGTGCTTCCTTCTATTTCCTTTAACTAAAAGAATATTCCTTACTACTTAAATCAGGTGTTTTAATAATGGATTACATTCTTATATTTGAATTTTATTAATAATGGTACCTGCTTTAAAAGACCCTTTTGCCGTTCAAGTGACTCAGCTACTTTCTTCTTGTAGGATTGTTCCATACAAGACCACATGCAATCGGCTTGTTTTAACATCTGAATACCTTCCTTCTCTCGATGCTCTAGATGTACTATCTGATCTTGTAATTCTTTCTGGGTTGCCAATAGATCGTTAACTTTGCTTTGGCATTTTCTCTCAAAAGAAGCAGCCTGGAGATATAATACAAAAGTAATAATAAATCCAGATATTGTTTCTGTGGGAACAATATTTAAAGTAAATACGTACTTCTTTCAAATTGCACAATACTTTCGTAAGCGGCAACGTGTCATTTGTAGTTGTAGGTGAACTGGACTTACAACAGGATTTTGTATCCGAACTGTTTCAATATTAAAATATTTAATTTAATAATTTTAAGAATTTTATGAAAAACATGAAAATATCTTCACCCTTTTCCTTTTTTAGGATCTCTGTTGTCGTCATCTTTGTTGCAGCAACCAGCCATGTAACAGGTCACTCGCCTTGGCTGAAAGACACTAGCGCTCTTTGAACTGATTCCCATGCGTTCCTCCACGGCTTGCTAATAAAAATATACCAATTGCTTTAATCGATTTTTTCATATTTTTTCCTATCACGTGATTCATTACATATACTACGTTGTACCATTTATAAAACTAAAGGCTGAATACGGTGCATAAGCTTTCTTTACTTCTTGGCTATGATTATACTTTCAACATACAATTAGAAGCAAACTACTTTACTAACAGTCAAGTCACAATCTGGGTTTTCTTTAAGAATATTCCAGAAATTGCACATTAATTTAACGCCAGGATCGTTTGAGCAACAATCAGTGTTAGATCCATCCCTTTTATCAGAAGTCAACTCTTTGATAAGCTCATCTAAAGCTCTGTACCGACGAGCAAGACAATCAGGAATCTCAGGCATCGCAAACTTGGCTTGTAAACCACTTCCCTAGGAATTACTGGAACATTTAAATATTTTAGACAATGTTGTGCAAATAATCAAGCAATTTCAATAGCTTCAGAAGAAAAATAGTACTTCGTATTTTTTATTCCGATTTTTGGCTTTTTTGGCTTTTGGCCACTTACGCGGTAGGCTTCAATATATTATGTATTTACATTCCAACCATAGAATAGTAGCACCTAGAAGCGCAACACAAACAAGCAAAATAAAGCCATTTTAAAGCAGACAAATTTTGTCTACATAGCGAGTCGCCGCAGTGCATCATATCAAAATTCGTGTTTTTCGCAGATGTCAATCATTCCACATTTATAAGGTAAATTTAATATAGCAGTAACATTAGAGGGAGGCTTGCGCGCGTCTCATCGAGTTTCCACTTACATATAGATCTATACTAATCTATATCTATACTAATACTAATATATAAAGCTGAAGAGTTTGTTTGTTTGTTTGTTTGAACGCGCTAATCTCAGGATCTACTGGTTCGAATTGAAAAATTCTTGTTTTATTGGATTGAACATTTATCGAGGAAGGCTTTAGAGTTTAGGCTATATAACATCACGCTGCGACTAATAGGAGCGAAGATATAATGGAAAATATGGAAAATTATTCATCTTTGAGGTCTTCCTTAGCGTGCGCTGCGAAAACGTTTCAAGATATAAAAATAATATGTATGAAAGAATTATTCCTCTTTAAATGATCTAAAAAAAGTCCGCGACAGTATATGTCTATCTTCTAAGATTGACGGGGACGAAGTTCCGAGCAACAGCTAGTATATGATATACAGGTAACGCTTGACTTTTGGCGGCTTAAACAGTGAATACTTACGCCAGATCCCTGCTATAGTTGGAATCATAGACATATAACTCATAGACTGATTCCCTTTAAAATCGTTCCGCAATAAATGAAGCTTAAACGGTACCTTTATAATTGTAGGTGATACCAACACTTTCTTATACACAATAACACGCACACAAGCCCATCTATAATGTTGCTCCTAAAAGTAATTTACCCTATAAATGTGAAAAAATCTATATAAGTAAACAACGTTGTTTACTTTGAAATGTCTTCACTTTGCGTGCTCACATTGCGGTTCTATGTGTTTTAAATCTTTAATTGTATGGGTACCTATGAATAATTTTGTAAAAAATTAAACTTTATAATATTAACCTTGAAGATTTTTTCAATTTATATTGATTCAATATTGTACAACAGATTTAAAATAAACACATGGTGTAAATTAAGAAATTTTAGCAATAATTAAAAAAAATTATAACAACGTGCTGAAAATTTGGTTTGATTTTAAGTGACAGAATTTTGAAGGAAATAAAAATAATTATATCCCAAATCCATTTAAATTATAAAGAAGAAGAATCACTTGTTTTGAAATGCGTTCTTAAACTAAAAATTATATTTATTGTTTTACTTTTAGATGTAACAATTTTTAATGTATTTGTAATGTTGAGAAGTTAATTTATTAACTTATAAATATATGGTTAAAACAGACACCTAACTTTAATTCAAATAAAAATTAAACGCAAACGATACCATATTCCTTCTTTTGCATTATATTATGTAGGTACTAAATATTTTATTCTCAACTCTATTGCGCAACGTCAAAAGTCATAGCGACTTTGACATTAACCATGAAGACTGACGTCTGGCATGTTTTGACTTTTGACTGTTAAAAAACAAATACTAATTACTAAATAGATAGGTACTTGCCACAATTTCTTGTAATTAATACTTCGCAATTAAGGCACACATTGTTTATATAAAAAACGTTTAATATAGATAATAATGTTATATTGATAACGAAGTTAATTGTGTTCTTCCTTTATTTAACATATTACTTATCACGCAAGAACATCGTGATGGCGCAAATAGGACCTGTAAGTATTTTTATTAAAATTTTAAGTATTAACAATACAATATGAATGTATGGGTATATAATTAAAGTATTTATTACAAAATATTGGCTGCCTCTAGCTATTTTCTAATGTAATATTTAAAGTCTGAGTATTATAGACCTTCTTTATAAAATACTATTATAATATTACTTTATTTCATTACAGGAGCACCCAAGAAACCTTATTCCTGAGCTTTGCTCTCAATTCTACCATCTAGGTTGGGTTACAGGCACTGGTGGTGGAATATCAATCAAAGATGGGTTTGTAAATAAATGTTTTAACAATAATCTTACAAAGAACCTTTTCAATCACATTAACCATTAACTATAAACTAAAGATGCTTTTTAAATCATTATTTTATAAGTTTGTGCTTCTATTCTAGGGATAAAATCTACATTGCTCCTTCAGGCGTACAAAAGGAAAGAATGAAGCCTGATGACCTTTTCGTTCAGACAATTGATGATGAAGATTTAGAATTGCCACCACCAGACAAAAGGTAAGTTTTTCATCATGTTTATAAAGGGATAATGTAAAATATTGTAGCATATACTATACTATGCATGCATACTCTTGGTAAAAGAGGAATTTTGAGGATGAGTAAGTTATCAAATCATCAACTTTATTGTATCCAATATTATGCAGTGGTACAATCTCTGCCTATATAGTCACCTAGGTATATGCATTAAAATGCATTGCCACCCTTGTAAAAATTGGTTCCAAAATAATATTCCTAACAAGGTAACATTACATTACTAGTTCACACTGTAAAAGAGCTTAGCTTTCTATAAAAGTGTTTTGTTTATCTTTCATACCATAATTTTCAGGTTAAAGAAAAGCCAATGTACACCATTATTTATGTTGGCGTACCGCAACCGCGGCGCAGGCGCAGTCATACACACGCACTCGCCGCACGCAGTTCGATGCACACTGCTGTATGACAAGGAGTTTGTTATCACACATCAGGAAATGATTAAGGTTACTTAGATTTTAATACATAAAGACATTGGCAAACTGTAACAGCTTTGCTCGCATATATAATGCATGTATTATACATTCTCCATACATATAACCTTCCTCTGCAATCACTGTATCATTCTTCTTTTTAAGTCTGTTTTATTTCAAAAAACTGTTGGATAGCTTAAAAGGTAAAAGCCTTGTGTCTGTTATATTAATACAAATATATCACTGTATCAATCTAAAGAAGTTTAATAACTTTAAAAAATTGAAGGATAAAATAGAAGATATAATTTAATTGTTAGCTTGTATGGAAATCTACTACATGAATTAAAAAAAAAAACCTTTACCATTGTGAAGCTACATTATTCTGTAACATAGGTACATCATATGTTTGAAAAACAAGATCTTATTTTATTTCGGTTATCATTACCAATAAGTTTACATCTCATAGTATTAATGTTAAATATATATTTCAGGGTATAAAAGACGCTAAACTAGGCAGGTTCCTGCGATATTACGAAAAATTAGTAGTTCCTATAATAGAGAATACTCCATTCGAAAAGGATCTCGCAGGAAGCTTAGGGGAAGCAATAGAAAAGTATCCAGGAACTAGTGCAGTGCTTGTAAGAAGACATGGTGTCTATGTGTGGGGTGATACTTGGCAAGAGGCGAAAACTATGTAAGTGTTAAGTATAAAGAATATCATTCCATTTCTTTTTATGTAATGTTGATTTGGGTGATGGTAAGTGAAGTAGTCGTAAAGTAAAGTATCTGACGAATGGCGTGAAGGTTTTGTGGCAATAGGGAAGAAGGAATGGGATAATGGAGGGTGAGAAGGAAAAATAAGCATCGCAATTATTGAATGAAACGCAACATTTCTCAGTAGATTTTGGGAGATTTTAATCTGTATAAACATGATTTCATATAGATATTTTTTGGATGTATTATGTATCTATCTATGCTAAAAACAGTATTGCATATAAGGTTTATTTTCTTCATTTCACTATGATGGGAGTTAATATAATGAAGATTGTAACATAGATGGGCTATCACCTTTAAAATCCCTAGAAAATTACTTTGCCAATGGAATCAATATAACCTATTTTTAAATTTCAAAGGCTTTGAATTTGAAGGGTTTAGACCCTAAATAATAATAATAATGAGGCGAACAGTATTTAATACATTACCTAATTTAAATGTATTAATTTCAGGACTGAATGTTACGACTACTTATTTGAAATGGCTGTAGAAATGAAAAGACTAGGATTAGATCCAGCACTCAATCCTGAGACAGGAAAAGTAGAAAATGGAAGTGAATAAGTATTTCTAATATATAAAGTTATATGAGTCTTAACATCTGATGACTCAAAGTGGGGAGCGTCGGTGTAGTGCAACCCTGCCCGGAGTTGGGCTTTATAGCAAAGTTCCGGGTAGCACTGCATTGGCTATGG
>JADANM010006502.1:3889654-3901007 GCA_026213755.1 Eurema hecabe
TCAATCAAAGATGGGTTTGTAAATAAATGTTTTAACAATAATCTTACAAAGAACCTTTTCAATCACATTAACCATTAACTATAAACTAAAGATGCTTTTTAAATCATTATTTTATAAGTTTGTGCTTCTATTCTAGGGATAAAATCTACATTGCTCCTTCAGGCGTACAAAAGGAAAGAATGAAGCCTGATGACCTTTTCGTTCAGACAATTGATGATGAAGATTTAGAATTGCCACCACCAGACAAAAAGTAAGTTTTACATCATGGTTAACATAAAATATTGTAGCATGTATTATACATGCTGCATATAGTTCATCTTTGTAAAACAGTAATTTTAATTTTAGCCCCAAACTTTATGAGTAATTTATCAAATCAGCAACTATATTGTATAAATATTATGCAGTGGTACAAGCTCTGCTTGTTAGAGAGAGATCTTTCTCTACTTGACACCGGTTTACACTGAAAGAAAACTCTCCATAAAAGATTTTTTGTTTATATTGTTTATTTCAATTTTCAGGTTAAAGAAAAGCCAATGTACACCATTATTTATGTTGGCGTACCGCAACCGCGGCGCAGGCGCAGTCATACACACACACTCGCCACACGCAGTTCGATGCACACTTCTATATGACAAGGAGTTTGTTATCACACATCAGGAAATGATTAAGGTTACTTAGTTTTGAATATATAAAGACATTGGCAAACCACAACAGTTTCGCTCGCAAATATAATTCTCTGCATTCACTCTATCATTCTTCTTTTTAGTCTGTTATATTTGAAAAAACTGACTGAGTATCGGTTGCGTTGTTTTAAAGATTTAAGCATACATATAAAGATCTTATTTTATTTGGCTAATCGTTACCAATAAGTTCATTTATATGTTAAATACATATTTCAGGGTATAAAAGACGCTAAACTAGGCAGGTTCCTGCGATATTACGAAAAGTTAGTAGTTCCTATAATAGAGAATACTCCATTCGAAAAGGATCTTGCAGGAAGCTTAGGGGAAGCAATAGAAAAGTATCCAGGAACTAGTGCAGTGCTTGTAAGAAGACATGGTGTCTATGTGTGGGGTGATACTTGGCAAGAGGCGAAAACTATGTAAGTACTAAGTATTAAGAATAACATTCCATTTCTTTGATGATATGGTAAGAATATCAACAGTCGTAAAAGGGTTGCAAGGATAAATAAGCGTCCAAATTCCCAATTGAGATGCCATTATTAATCTAGATTTCTCTGGGGATTTTAATCTGTATAAACATTATTTCACATAGATATTTTGCGTATGTATGATGTATCTATACAAAAAACAGTATTGAATGTAGGAATTGAATATTCTTCATATTGTTATAAGTTCGTTACTTTGATGGTAGCTAAACTATGAAGATTGTACAACAATTGTTGTGAAACAACCCCTATCTACGGGTTGTTTTCTGATCTGCTGAATTGATTTTAAAAATTGTTTTGCCAATGGAAGTAATATTACCTCTTTACTGTTACCTCTATCCACTTGTGGAACTCCCTACCACTCGACATAAAGAAAGCTCCTAATATTAATGCTTTCAAAAAGATGTTATTTAACCATTATTACAGACAAGCCTTCGGCTCGGAATAGTATGTTTGCAGTATGTGTATTTGTATGTGTTTATTTATTTTTAAATTATAGTTATATGTATATGTTTAAATATGTATTATATTTTTTTGTATACATGTCGTATATATTTAATCAGTTATATCGTACTTCTATGCCTACTCATTCTTTTCTTTTGTGTTTATGTAAGTTCTGGTTGCCTGGCATAAATCACTGACTAGTGATAAGGCCGCAATTTACATATACCTGTGTACTTCTTGTTATTTGTTATATTATGTTATTTGTGATTTTGGTATATGTAATAAAGGATAAATAAATAAATAATTACCCATTTTTAAATTTCAAAGGCTTTGAAAGGTTTATAAACCCTAATAAATTAATAATAATGAGGGGAACAGTATTTAATACATTACCTAATTTAAAGGTATTTATTTCAGGACTGAATGCTATGACTACTTATTTGAAATGGCTGTAGAAATGAAAAGACTAGGATTAGATCCAGCGCTCAATCCTGAGACAGGAAAAGTAGAAAACGGAAGTGATTAAGTATTTCTAATATATAAAGTTAGAAATCATTGTTATTGTCAGTTTAGGCTTAAGAAATATCAAGTGTAACAGAAAAAATATTTATTATTTCAATCATAGTACCTATATAAAAACAATTTAAAACATACCACTTTGTATTTTTATAAGTCTGTTACAATAAACATTTTCTTGTTATTTTTAGTATTATTATTCCACGTTCCTCAACAACTCCGTAAATATACTTTGTGATATTATTTTAAAGGCTTTTTCTCTATTTTCATCGAATTTTTCACTCTTTACGGTACGTCTGCTTATACCGTGTATACTTGAGGCACACTTCTTTGTTATTAAATCTTTTATTTCTTCCAACTCTGCTTTTGACAGTAAATTCAGATTAGAATAATTATCGTCTAATACAATGACATTCCTTTTAGCCATCTCATACAACGACGTGAGGTCTAATGTAGTTTTGTTCTTCTTCTCGTATATAGCTTGCTTGCGTTTTAATATTCTCTTAAGATCTTCCAAATAGGGGCGATTATCGGCTATTTTTCCATCAATGATTTCGACTTCCTTGTCATTCATATTCGTTAAATCTTCGCTATTTATGTTATACTTCAGTTTTATATTAGATGGTAAATTTTTTGCATCTAAAAGTTTCGTCATATAAAGAAATACAATACAAATATTACCTCGAAAACAAACTATATATAATACAAAGGGTATATTTACCGCTACGTCCAGAAAGCTTAACAGAAAAATATACCCGTAACTTTTGTACAGGCTCTATAAGGCTATTTTCAATATCCTTTTTATATACATCGTATTCTATACACACGATTTTTTCTTCCAATTTTCTTACTTCAATGTTGTCTTTCTTATATTTTAAAAACTTTTCTGCAATCACCTTGATTCTCGGTATATCGGATATTTCTATGTCCTCCCTGGAAAACATTTCTAAAAAAATAAAATTACATATTAATTAACGAGTGGATATAATTTAAAATAAAAAATAGGTCATACTAATATTATAAATGCGAAAGTAACTCTGTCTATCTATCTTTCGATCACGCTAAAACTACTGAACCGATTAGAACGAAATTTGCTAAAAAGATAGTTTAAAACCTGGTGAAGGACATAGGATACTTTTTAACTGAAAAAAAGGGGTTAAAAGAGGGGGTCAAAGTTTATATGAAAGTCGTCGCGGGCAACAGCTAGTTATTAATAAGTCCAAAAACATACGATTATTTCCTCCCGTTAGAAACTTTTCAATATCGTCAGTATTATCAATATCTTGCCACTCAAAGCCGCACTCGGCTTCAGTTAACAATGGTTTAATCTCTTGTATCGGATCGTACTGGGATGCCATCTCGATTTTAGGTGAACTTTCGCAAAGAACTTTCTTTAGTTCCTTTATTTGGTCTAATGTGTCAGGCATAAGCGGGTCGAACCCGTATTGTTCTAGGAGTAAATTTTGATACTGCAAAATATATATTAAAATTGATCACTCTACATTATCAATTCTATTGCAAACCTTTGATTCGACCACATGTGAGACGTTTTAATAAAAAGTCTTTACACTTTTACAGCAATCGCGTACCAAAAAAATTATCCTATATTGTTGCTACTTTCTCCTATTTTTAAGTAAGTAGTTAAGACATTGTTATTTCAAAATTAACTAAATTTAACGTAATTTAAATTATTTATAAATGGCTGGATCGGCTGGTCTTCCTACAATTGACATAATATGTTGAAATATATAAATATCGTATTATAAAAACATTTACTTGATCTTGAATGACTGATTCTGTGCCTTGTGCAGCGTCCCTTTGCTCGGGCGCAATATTGCAACACCTGTTGGTCATCGGTTTGTCCATTTTGTGTGGATTTCTTTTAGCTTTCGGCGCATATACTTCTTCCAATTCATCTTGCCTTTCCTTATGTTTATAATTACTGTAATTTCTTGGATACCGATAAAGCATACGTTGATTTCTGTGCATTTTTATCTAATTATTTTTTACGATAATTTTTCGTTACATTTTGAAATATCTATAAGTTAAGTTTGAATAGCTATAAGTTAGCAGTCACAATACAAATGTCAAACCATAGATTATTATGAACAACTAGCTAACCCGTGCCCACTTCGTTAGGCATAATGGTTATTATCCTTTTCGGTTTTTTAAACAGCCTATGACACTCAGCAATAATGTAGCTTTCTATGGGTGAAAAAGTTTTTAAAATCGGTTCATTAGATCCCGAAATTAACCCTTACAATTTAACAATCACACAAACTTTACTTCCTTATAATATTAGTATAGATTTATTAATCTCTATCTATAGTTTTGCTTTTCTCCACTGAGCTTTTTCCCCTTCTCTTCTCGCAATCTACAAATTACCAAATTTGCAACAAACATATTTTATTCAGATGGCGAACCATTTCTGATAGCGAATCATTTTTGATGGCAAATTGGTGGGCCTCAGAGCGGACACAAGATATGCCAGGAATTTATTTTCAGGAAATTTAATTATAACCATTAAAATCTCGTAATGCAGTGCAATGGTTGATAACCAAAAATTTAGCTTAGATAATCTATGCAATTATAAAATTCTGCAGTTGCAATTGCTTAGGATCTGATAGAAAAAAAAACACTTATAAACTGTTAGCGTACTTAGTTTTATTTATGAGGCAGATTAACAGAGTTAGATAATGGTTACAAAGAAGTGATTTGAAAACGAACTATCGCACATTATGGACATGACAATATATTCTTATAGAACCTTTATTTCGTTCGAGGGTGGTAAACTGTGGTTGTGGTTGGATTACATTCTGAGTTTGAAGTCAATGTGCGAATAGAGAGCAATATTTTGTCGCTGTGCGGAAGACAAGTGACCACCGCTATAGAACGAGTGGGACTAAATATCTTCTGAACTGCTCGTCCATCGACCTGTAACTGAAATTTCGTACTGTGTAAATAAAAGGTAATTATACTTTAAAATGTAAATAGTCTATTGTCTCCTGTGTATAGCTATTTTACTTGCACACACTTGCTACGATCTAAACGAAAAAGTGTTGTGCTAATTTTCAAGAGTGTGTAGCAAACTGTATTCAGATGGTTTTACAGTAGACGTAGTTCTACGTAACAGTTAGATACAATTATAAAATAATAATAATAGTAAGTATTAATTATTTAGCATATATAATATATTTGGTTTATATTTCATCAAACATTTTTAACAACGTGGACTAAGTATTTTTATCTCATACGATAAAGCTCTTAATTTGCAAACTGTTTTGCAAGAAGCCATTAAACGATTCAAATGTAAGACTTACTTCATATCCTTGAACATCACGTATATTTCGGGGTATGCTCCATTTAACCAAAACAGTATGATCAGAAATCCTTTGAAGTTTATCGAAGCTTGCTTTTAGGGATTCGTATTTACTCTCTCTTCTAGGAAGCTATAGGTAAATTAACGTGTGTACTGTGTATGACATCTCTTTACAAATGATACTCTAAACATAGATATCTCTAATACATTAATAAATTACCTTATTACTCGTAGTCTTGGACAAAGCAATACCTTTTAATGATGATCGTGTATTATTTTTTAATTCAGACTTAAGAATCACTGAAGAGACCAATTTGTTTAAATAATGTCTTACATTGCTGTTTACTTTAGCGTCCTGAAAAAGCAGGATGTTTAAAATTTCATCCTATACATATACAGTTAATATATTTTTACTTTAGGCATGAATAAATTGTCATATATTTACCGAAGTTTGAATTCTTTCTTGCTTTAAATCTTGTGATATTAGACCTAAAACGTCTTTTATATCCGCTTCCCATTGTGGAATTTTAAAACTATGTTTATTTTTCGAGGGTTTATTATCATTTAGGTAAAGATTTTTACGCAAAAAATGTTTTGACGTAACTTCATCAAAAGAGTCAACTAGCTGTAACGATACAATATAATGCATGAAAATGTATACTTATTAACACCTATAATATATTTCGTTAATGTGTTTCATGGGTTATTACAATAATAAAATCAAATCAAATTGAATTGAATTACCTCGTTATTTGTTGTTTCTAAAATCGTTAATGAATTTGGGTTATTGCTACTATCCTTGTCAACATCATGCAATTCTGAGACATCTATTATGTCACTCATCGTACCGACGTCTTTGTAAAAGTCTGCATCTTTAAACAAAAACGTTACATTTGTGTTTAAACTAATGTCTTGCAGTTCTTTATTATCATCATTCATGGAGTTACTAAATTTTGAAATCTTCTCGTTTAATCCTGAAGATTTTTTTTCTGTACAATTTGGTATTTGGTTTGATGACAGAGCTTTAGTATTTGGTCTTAAACGTTTCATTACTTCTTTTGTATGCTTGTTGACTCCTTGGTATATTTTATACTTTTTGTTTATACGACTTGTATTAAGATTACTTGATTTATTGCTATTACATTTTCCTGATTTTGTAACATCACCATAAACATCTTCGCATCCCTCTGGCTTTCGTATTGCCCTTTGAAATTCCAGCCAATCTATATTTTCCAATAAATTGTGGCTACCTAATATTGGCTTTAATTTCGTTTCAGTATCAGTCGATGATTCTGATGTAGATGATATTTCAACTAAGCTTCTTAGATTCTCGTCATATCGAGTAGGATTTTTATTGTCGCCAACAAAACTGCTGTCATTAGTTCGTTTAAATTGTAAACTTAATAAATTAGGTCGAGCAGATATGTTGCTATTATTACTAAAATCGGTTTGATGTGCGTTTTTCAATCTTTGAGAAATACTAATAAAATTGTTGTTAGCCGCTTCATAGGTTTGTAAAATTTCATTTAATTTTCCTTGAAATTCTTGGGCATCTTGTAACGTAGTTAACACTCTGTCATAGTCAAATTTAACGTTATACTTGTAGGGAATATTGTTCAAATTTAACGGATCACGTGGAGTACTAGATTGTTGTAATGTGTCTATGCTTTCAATACAAGATGGAAAAAACTGTTGATAACAGTTTTCTATACAATTTTTTGTCGATTCTGATACCTTATAATACTGATCAGTGTCGAATTCAGGTAGATCCAAAAATGGTTGCACTGTTATATCATCTTGGAAATGTGATTTATTTCTTGATAGTTCTGTATTTATACAAATAATTTTGGGATTTTCATAAAATAACGATGCACTACCGACTGATGATTGTGCGTTATCTGCTATTGCATTATTGTCATAAAAAAATATTTCTTTCTTTTTTTTATTGATTTTATCGTCATCCATGGGTGTAAGTTTTACGTTTGAATTTTCTGCACTAAAGTACGTAACTGAATCATCGGTGTTGCAATCCAACATTGTCAAAGAAGATTCAGATGTATTATGTTGTAAAGAACGAGCCTGGTAAACCGAAACCCTTTGTTTACTTTTTAAAAGTTTTATGGATCGAGAAGGCTCTATATAATTTCCTCTTGTCATAGCCTTCAAAAAGGGCTTGCTAGGCTTTTCTGATTTTCTTTCCTCGAAATCATGCTCATCAAAGTTTGTCGACCCTATCAAAACTACTTTTTGTTCATTTTTTATGACGTCACGGGTCGGAACATTTTCATAAATAAGTTCCACATTCCTTTTTAAACAATTGATACATTCACATGAATTGCAATCACAATGATTAGGAACGTAGTTAGCAACGAATTCTTGTCGCAGAGGAGATAGGTTAACTACGTGCGGATTTCTTGTTTCTTCGACATTAGTACAATTTATGCAATCACAGATATTACACTTGCATTTAGAATGATATGTTTTACTATCATTCGCTCTAAGTACATATTTACTACAATTACTACATTCACAGGGTTCACATCTGCAAACATTTTTAAGACAGGGTAAATCAGGAATGCTTTGTCTTCTTGAGGGAACTAATTTTCTCTTTGTATTAAGTTTGATGCATGTGATGCAGCTGCAGTCTTCACATTGACATTCTTTAGCGCTGATCCCCAAACGTTTCTGTTTTATTTCTGCGTGCATAGTTATGATATCTGGTTGAAGTTTATTTTTATCTTCTGCTCTATTTAGCCAAGCGTCAGTTAATAACAGCCTGCGAATGTCGTAGTCATGACGATCTCTTTGAATAGGTTTTTTCATTATTCCTTTGCTCACTTCACATCTACAGTTTGCTCCATTTGTTTGACAAAGGTCGTTTGGACAAATTTCACAAGGACAATAGGAATGTGCTACTGTCCCCGTTGATGTCTCTCGTAAATTACTGGTAGTATTGTAATTATGTGTGCAGTTTGAACATTCGCATGGCGAACAATCGCATAAATTTCTACTTTGTATATTCTCGGTTACGGGTGCTACGACAACAGATCGTGCTAAATAAGATGGCATATTTCGGCATTCTAAACATTTGCATGGGTCACAGCTGCAAGGCTTCGAAAAACTTTCTGAGCATTTTATGCAGTCGCATGGTTTACAAGTACAATTGCGCTGGACCGTTTTTTCTTTCGTTACACCACGACAATCTTTTCTATCACACCGTATGCAAGGACAACCACCATGAGAGTTTTCTTTTATATTACTCACATATTGATATAAATGTTTGCATTCACTGCATTCACAGGGTTTGCACGAACAGACGTCTGTTCGATTGAAGAACGAACTTACTGGTATGCATTCGCAAACTTTACAACTGCATGCTTTGTAAATTTCTTTCAGTCTACTAAATATATCTTGTTTTACATTAGTTACGTCTGAGCCATTTTTTTCATTAGATTGGCTTACAGAAAGAGAGTCGTTAAAATCCTGAATTGGCACATTCATAATTTGTGCACTCAAATGAGCTGTGGTTTTACTTATGTTGTTTTTTGGATATTTTAAAATAGCACTTTGAACTCTAGTATAAGCGGTTTCCTGCGGCTGGATAGATTCATCGTTAAATTGATTATTGTCTGAGGTGTAATAGAATTCGGATTGAATAGTTCTATCTATTTCGCCGTCTTGCATTTTTATAATTTCATGATAGTTTGTTTTGTCACAAAAATCTACACTTTTCTGAGAGCTTTTGGTATTTTCTTCGCTTTTGGGTCCCCTTAAAATGGGCTTACTATCCCGACTTTTCTCGTCTACTTGTAATAGACAGGTATTGGATTGTTGGCAGTCATTACAGGTGCAAAGACTGTTTGCCAATTCCCGTCGAATCGTGAAGCAGCGCAAGGAATCGCATTCAGGGCAAGAACAATTGGATACGCCGGATGCAAGTAATGTCCTTTCTAGAATTTCGTATAGTTTTTTAGTTTTGTAGGCACGCTCTTTGATCGTGTCCAAACAGTCCTCTACGTCGTCCTTCTCACTCAGCATTATTTTTTGTTCGACTCCCACAACTTTCAGAAGAGACACATTCTTTGTGATACAGACTGGTCGTCCTAATGAACTGCAAAATTATTTTTATTTAAGTAATTGGAATTGCGTAAAATGTAAGCTACCTTGTATCTACTAAAAACTTACTTTTGAATTGTCTTTAAAACTGATTCATTTTACTATTTACTTATTTCCATATTAATAAACTAAGAAGTTTAGCTATTTTGAAATTAATCGGGACATTGAGAATTTGACTTTTGAAATAATTGACAGCTTAAACATTCTTTTAATTTGTAAAAAGAATAATGTGGCTATGAATCTTCTCTATTATCACTTATTTTTTGAATTAAAGGTAATATATCTGAGTCCTACGTTCAAATACTACCCGAAAAAAAAAATTATAAGTTGATTTTTCAAGTACTACGAACAACTATAACGTCTGATTTTATGTCTACTTTTCTATTTGATAATAATATAGTAAATACAACGACATATTAACATGTAACTTCCCGATATATATGTTAGTAAATACAAAAGAATCCATAATATTTAATTATTATTATATATATATTAATAATTTTAAGGTAGGTACAATCAAACTCCAACATAAAATTAAATATTCATTTAATTCATCAATGAAATTATTCCTTAAATAAAATACATAAAACTGTTCTAAAATAATCGTTTTGTGAGAATTTTAGTATTAATAATAGATTTCGTATTAAATTATTATTTACACAAAAAACGAAACACAATTGGCACGAAAGAAATTATTATAATTCGAATAAAGATTAGATGTTTGTTCGATATACTCGTCTTGATATCATTAGATTATAGATGTAACTACGTGTTATATAATACAAGGTATATACAGGTCGCTTTTACTTAGACTAACAAGGCACCAGAGTGAGGTCGGTGGAGTGAATCTGAAAACAAATTGTTCATTATATCACTGCAATGTTTCTATACTATATCTACTAATTTTGTATAATAAAATGTTAAATATTCTAACACTGGTCCTTAATTTATTTATCCGTAAGTACCGTTTAGGTAAATAGATGAATTAACAGTGACCCAGACTTCAAAGAAAATAGTATTTATTCTAAATTCTGAATTATGTAAATATTTTTAAAATTAGCATAAATGAAGTTGAATACACAGTGTATGGTACCTAAAATACTATGGTATATACTCGTAGTATTTTAGGTATTGGAATGGCCAATATACTTACATATGAATACACGTGTGCCACTAGACATCCGTACTCCAAACTATCGCATTTGTACCTAGCGCACAAGATGGACAATTCTGAAACACGAAATGCATCGTTAGTCGTTACATAGAGGGAAATTATATATTAAGTATATAAAGAAAATGAGAATATTGTTAACTTACAACTATACTTTCTATTGCGTTCGCTAGCTGCTCTTCCATAATCTTAACGTCCCCGTGTACCAAGACTTCCTGAAATTAGATTTAAATACTTATAACCGATATTTTTTAGCTCGAAGACGAATAGCATTTGATAACCGATCGTATATTTGTAATCGAATTGATATAGTAGTCCCTCAAAGTAATAGTTGTTGTGTTGTTTTGCTTTAATACAAACCCTTTCTATCAAAAATATAGCAACCCCCCACGTCACCAAGTCTATCTAATTATGATAGGAACAAGATAATCCTAGGTCTCCATTTATAGCATAAGAGCGCATTATGCTTAACGTTGAATGTTTCAACTACATCTTTCTTTATTCATATTATATCGAGCACTGAGTAGTGATTTCGCTCGATGCGTGCAGTGACAGAAAATTAATAAATGTTTTTCTTAAATTTGACATTGCTCGGAATGTTGCACTATACTCTTGCAGT
>JADANM010006502.1:3901107-3913846 GCA_026213755.1 Eurema hecabe
TGACCGAAGGCTCGCCTGATACCTGCTACCTTTTACATGGATTTTTTGCGATTTTTCATAAGCAGAATGTATTGCCAGATATATAAAGGCTAATGATAGGCCACCCAGCAACGGAAAGCACTGACACATCTGACGTGAGATGATGTCATCGGAGCTGTCATTACCTAACATCGGTTTTCTTTACGAGAGTGGTACCAGACAGTGGTAACTTCAGCCTAATGACGAGATATGCCGCAACCAAGTCTAGGTTGAGAAATTTGAAAAATTTTCTTAACACGTTATGAAAAGAAGTCTTTTACTTTTAAGATTTTGAGTCACAATCTGTTTAGCAAATGAAATAAATTTCAATAAGAAACACATTATGAACTTGGTGCATTATAGAAAAGGAATATCTGTCACATTTGTTGCAATGCGACAAGAGTGCTCTGTTAGCCCACGACCAGATTAAATGTTATTAGTTAAAATAAAACCTAACGCAATTATTTAGTCACAATATGAAGCGACTTACCTCCGTGTCAGTCTTTGCGTCAGCGTCTCCGATAGATCTTATGAGCTCCTTAGATATCGCCATCAGAAGATAATTCGTGATCTTCGATTTCGTTTCTTCAGTAATCTCGCCGGTAACCGGTACGATTTCCTTACAGAGTCTGTCCAAATCATCGTCGACCGTATTATGAATTCTATCGAAGAGGTCTTCTATCAATTGACTAACTAGTTGGTTCCTCATGGACGGACATGAGCATCTTGTCTCTGACGTGATGTAGCTCATACTGTGGTGCATTCTGCCGAAATCGCTCTTTGGTACGTCGTTGTATATGGAATATCCTTCATCGACATATTCAGTCCTGTCTGGTTTCAGATCAACTCTCGACGCGTGGTAAGTCTGCCTCATGGACTCGCTTCTCATTTCTTCCAACTCCTCAGTTTTGATGGACAGTTCGTGGCTAATAGTCTTTAGTTTCTCGTCGCATTTTCGTTTGCACTGATTTAATGCTTTCTGCGTTAACGCTAGCTGCTTTTCAAGAGATTCCACCTGAGAAAACATATCCCCTTAGATGTGGACTTGGTTCCATGCAACACGTCACTGAACATGCACTAACGTCGTGAGCCGAGCGGAATTGATACGTGTAAGCGAACATGCAGAATAGCGATAATACATTGTAACCAATTAAACCGATTTTATCTATCCCTTTTAACTTTTCCAAGTTCTTTAAAGATAACCAAAAGTTGTTTAATTCATCCATACTGTCATGCAGCACTAGCATAAGCATATATACGTAAATAATATACTCATACACAAAGAAGCTATAAGAAATGTACTACAAATACTACACTACAAATACTACAACACAAATAATTCTAAACTACACACGTAACATATTTAGTATTTGAAAGCACCAGACCACGTTAATTAGACGAATGTCAAACGTAAGACGTTACAATACTGTACGAGGTTGCAACATACCTGACCTAAACTTTTACGTTTGACATTCATCTATTTTGGTCGGGAAGTAAAATTAGACACATTTAAAACCAATGTCCCTTCCAAAGCAACAGGATTAAGGATTTATAAGCAGGTCTTAGTCCCGTTATATGAAATTATAAATAAATACCTCCTCCTTGAGTTCACTATTGGTCACTTCCAACTCTTGGTTGTTCTTACAAGCTCGTGACAACTCCTTCCTAATACTTTCGAGGTCGCCTAGACAAGCCTTTTCATTCTTTTTCGATACTTCGCGGTGAGTCTTCAGATCTTCATCGAGTTGCTTATTTGTCTTTCTCAATTTCTCAATTTCTTTCTGTATAATATATTAGCAACTATCAGTTTATAAATTTGCTGTATTTTTTATTCGCCATATATCTTAATATTTATTCATGTGAACCGTATGAAAACTATTGAAATTTCATAAATTTATTTTCAAAACATTATTTATACTATCCATTAAATATCGATTAAAACATCGATTAGTACATTATAAATCAATTAGTACGTTAACATATAAACTAGTTTTTACATTAGAACCTATTTTACTATTTAAATTTATTTATCGTGAATAATATTAGTGTTAAGAATGTTTTTAATCATACTGAACTTTGCCTTCGTACTTATTTCCTTTCTTACTTGTTTACTTATTTTACTTTTGTATGATATTGAAATTTACCTTAAACTTAGCTTCTACGCCTCTGAACGCAGCTTCAGCCTTCTTCGTTTCGGCGTCAGCCTTCCCGAACATCGCGGATAGCTGAGTATTCTGCGCTTTCAACGCAGTGGCGTCTCTCTCCGCCTTCTCTAGAGCTATCCGCATACCGGACTCGGCTTCTTCAACTTCTCGAAGCTTCTTCTTGAGCGGCTCGAAGCACTTCTTCCATTGGTCTCGCTCGCATTCCAATTTCTTTACCTGCAATTATTTAAAAACTTCTGTTACCTATTTTTACTTTAAAAATAATGTACATTGATATTGATTAGCTTAATAAGCCTAGAACGCGATTTAAGGGGTGCTCAAATAATGATTTGACAAAAACTTCAACTAGATGGAAATACAAAATGTTTTCAATTTCATCTTAGTAAATAATAATTAAACCATGACTCAATGTATTAAACACTAGGTAAGAAATAATTCTGCAATATAATTGAAAACATAGGGCCATCCCAATTTTAAAAAAATCTTATTGTATGCGTATGTGTCTCAAATGGCTGTAAACTATCGAAAAATTTCGCCTATATAAAAGAATTTAGACCTGACCTTAGACTTCAGCGTGTTCTCCGTAGCTTGCGACTCCTCGATCTTCTTCTTGTAGCCGCCCTCCATCTCGGCCCACATGT
The DNA here is from genome assembly GCA_026213755.1 of Eurema hecabe. Classification (NCBI taxonomy): domain Eukaryota; kingdom Metazoa; phylum Arthropoda; class Insecta; order Lepidoptera; family Pieridae; genus Terias; species Terias hecabe. The sequence continues at coordinate 3,903,932 of JADANM010006502.1, forward strand.
CGTCGGCTTGCGACAACATCTCCAGGTACGCAGTCTCCCGTTTCTCCAACTCGGCCACGCGAGTCTTTAGTTCTTGTTCGCTCAATAGAAGAGCCCTTATCTTGCTGTTAGTTAGGGCATCCGCCGGTTGCTATATAATTGGAAATCGACGGTCGGTTAGAAAACATTATCTTATACATAAAATTCTCCTGTCACGGCGTTTGTATTTATAGTTTATACTTCTCCGAAATGGCTAGATCAATTTTCGTGAAATTTTGTGTACATATCCGTTAGGTCTGAGAATCGGACAAATTCTATTTTTATAGCCCTAAAGGTAAAGGTCCACCCCTAATTTTTATTTTTTATTTTTTAGCGTCGCGTCGGCAAGTTTTTCTTGTGAAAAACTAAGAAATATTTAAAAGATTGGAAACTTGAAGAACTAAAATACCGGTTTTGGCTTAAATAAGACTCTGAACAATTTACTAGATTTGTCTAAAATTTATCAACAAAATTTTGTGTGTTTGATCATACGTCCAAACAGTTTTATTCTTACTTACCTTGGCATCTTGCTTTTCCTGTCGAAGCTTGACTTCGAGTTGTTCGACCTTTTCCTCAATTCTGTCCTTCTTGATGTCAGCGCCATTGACGGTCGCAGCGATCTGCCTCCGCGCAGTACACAACTCCTGTTCGAGACTCTTGACTTTGCATTCTAAACTCCTGCGCACTTCATTCGTCTTTTGTTCTATTTGTTTCTTCTCTGATAGTAATCTGTAAGGTGTAATCAAGATCGTATTACGCAATGTTCGCATACAATATGTTTTTAATAATCAGTTATTACAAGAATATAAAACAAAAAATAATTCAGCATATTACAGAAGTGATACTAAAAGACACATTCAATACCAGACAAAAATGCAAAATTTTTCCAAACGTATTTCCCTATCCAATATGCAGGACAAACTAAAAGAAATATTATTAAGAGCAACCAACAGAGTTTCTCGCCTGTTTTTCTCTATAGAAACTACACCGACCCGGTAAAATGTCATTGTGTTGTAATACCATTCCAAATTTTAGTACATGTATTTGACTTTCAACTACTCTTACTTCGTTATTTGTTGCTCCAGTTTCTTCTCAGTTCCTCCAGAGGAAGTCTTCATGTTGTTCCAGGCGGTCATCGCGGTGCAGTTCCTCTCGTCCACGCGTCTCATCTGCTTGATGGTGGCGATGGCTTGCTTCGTGTCTTGGTCGAATGGACCCATTCGATTCATGAGTGCTCGCTGAAATTTATCACATATAGTACCTATAATTCAAAATGTACTAAGAATTATAAAATGATTGTCAGGTATTTTCGAAAAACCACCGTTCCAGTTTCCGCAAGTTGTAAACCGTCTCGTCTAATCCGTAGGATTTGACGAATAAATTGAAAGCGAAAAAATAACGACTAATTAGGATTAAATTATAACTCTAACAACATAATATTCAATTCATCATACCTTGCTGCCATAATCGACCACGGCACCAACAACACGAATAACGTTCCATGCTATGAGCGCCGGCACTGCTCGCTCCAAACTCGCGAGCCTTCCCATTAACTCACTCTGGAATATAAAGCCAAGATTATTCTCTAAATCCAGCGTTAACCAAGATTCGTTTTTTCCGAGATCCTTTTAGATCTAAGGCAATTTTTCAATCATTTAACCAATTTTGGATTCTAATGCTAGCGTCTTGAAAATTTCACAGATTGTTTCTTGCAGGACCATCAGAGGCATTAGGTACTGTCCAATCGAAACATAACCCGTCCACTCCACCTGGGCTGTAAGGGGCTTTTTTCGCAAAATCAAACAGAGTACAAATGCCTCTTCAGTCTTCCTAATACGTTGGGTGTATTAATCTCACCATAAGGCAGAGTCCGAAAAATCCCGTCATAATGCGGCAAGATATTTAGCCTACAGTCCAGTATAGAATAATAAAAGATGGTCTCACCTCCCTGCACTGCAGCGCGCACTCCCTGTCGGCGAGCTGCTGCAGGAGGCGCTCGGCCTGCGCGCGGGAACACTCACGCTGCTCCGTCATGTCTCTTAGTTGCGCTGAACAGAGCTCATAGTCCATCTCAAGCCTACAATAAAGTCACATTTTAAAAATGGAACTCCTATAGCTACGTCATATTATAATACTTATATAGAGACGTCGTTATATTTAATGCACTGTATATTAATGGAGGTCTTACAATTTTGACCAATGTTAGTAATTACTGGCAGTTAGTTTTTAAATTTCAAAATTAATTATTATACTTACTGCTGCCAATGTAGTCGGGTGTCATTTTCGATTTCTTCTAATTCACAACATTCCTCTTCAAGTCTTTCGTATTTATCCTGAAGATCGGCTAACTGCGATTCTAATTCCTAAAAACAATTATATTTTATAGAATATTGAGACGGTATAAATAATGAAAATTAGTTAAATCCGCACAAGTACTTACTTGTATTCTATTCTCAAGCAAAAACTCTTTCTGCAAACGTTGCGCTAGTTTGGATTCTTTGACATCTTGTGCTGCTTCGTATATCGATATCTTCCCCTCCAGAAACTTGAGTCTCCTCTCGTAATACTGTTTGTGTTTCTTCCCTAACTTCACACACTTACATTCTAAACAATCGCTTTCATCTTTCGAGTTAAGCGTCCTATTTCTACTTTGCTTCTCTAATTTCTCCCTTATGCTATTCAGTCGTTGTATTTCAGTGTTCAATTCGCCACTGCATTCAAAGCTATCGTTAAGGTCGGTCTGAGTTTCTTTGCACTCAGTTTCGACGTCTTCAAATATACCGCTCTCTTGTAGTATGTTATTTGGTTTCCTCTCATCACAAAAACTTTCTAGTGATTCCGATTTGAATCCTTTCTGCTGATACGGTGTGACAGTCGCTATTGCTTTCTGAGTTTTGTGCGATAGTAAGTCGGTTTCCGTGCGTAATCTTAAATCACATAATCTTTTCGGTTTTGCCTGTTAAAGAAAGAGCGTTATTGAAATTATTTACATGGTGATATTTTAAAATGTTTTTATTGTGTGCAGTTCATTATTATTTTAAGCAGTCAATGACATTGTCAAAGTCAAGCGAATCGAAAAAGAAAATTACATTTAACGAGTAGTAAGTATGCATTTTAATTTAATTAAGTATATAACAAATATTTTTATGGACAGTTATTACTATAAATCTTAATGCAAGTTAAAGGATTACCTGAAAGCATTCATCTTCGCTAACAGAGCTGCTTAAAGCTTGGTAATTGTATAAAATCATCAGAACTTGTTCCAAACAGCTCCTGTCTTCCGCCGTGGCCGCGTTCAGTATCATCTGTTCCAAATGATCTTTTACCGGATTATTTTTTAATGAATCACTGTTTTCCGAGTTTCTGTCCAAGATATCTGCCATGACTTGCGCTTTAGCAAAGTCTTCCTTGAAATCATCATGGGGAGTGTTCATTTGCCTTCGCGGATTACAAGGACTGCTTGGTGTGTGCGGAGACTTGTAGCCGGAGTCCATTCGCTTGAGTTCTGGCGATGCTGAGTCCTTTATTCGGGAGCCTGGGGACACGCAACCCGAATCCGAGTCTGTTAGGTTGTCCCTAGCGCCCTGGAAATATAAATATTTTCCTATAAAACACGTCTTACTTAGATGAATAACAAATGTCGTGTATATTTTTTTATATAAAAACTATCGACGATGAATAAATGTTGCGTAAGGACGCGAATTTTTGCTCCTTGTGCTCTGCTAGTTCCCAAACAATAATCGGATTAGCATTTAATTAAACGGTCCTAGCTCCTTATACATAATAATGGGCGTATATAAATAACAAGATTATTTGTTTTAACTTTGGAAACAATCTGCGTAGGCTATAACTCTTACCACTTATGGGCACCCGCACTACCTACTGTCGCACCCATTTTAGCAACACAAAGCAATGATATGAAGTAATGTGTTATGCTAATTTTACAAACGGGCATATTAGTTCCACAAAACTAGTTCTTAAATGATAAAGATCTGTTATTATCATGTTTGTGGCCAGCAAATCAGAAGCCTAACCGCAATCCTCTAGTTCCAAACCGTGAAATTGTTGGTAGTGTATATATAGCAAACTAATTAACTTGGCGGATCTAACTGGTGGTTGCTTGTTGTGGTTTACTTTCAATGACTGTGAAGAAATTTAGAAGATTTATATTGTAACAGATAGATTTGTAGCAAACGTAGCATAAAAAGTAGGTTGCTTATTGTATTTTATGAACACATTTCAACTAAAGAATTTGAACAGTAATTGAAGAAATACCAACATCGCGGTCTAGATATTGATTGTAATTGGTACCGCACACAATATACAACAGAAAATCAGAACGCAATACCAGCATGTAAATACGAAATCTATAAACAACGAATCCATCCCATTGCTCGAATGCATAAATCAAATTTAAACAGACGTAGTTACATAAACGATATAGGTCAATTCGATCGCGATACTTAGCTAGTTAGAGAAGAACACATTGCCTCATATGGTTTCACATTTGATACGCATAGCGCTTCGAGCCGGCACAAATAGAATTTAATTGCTTTACTGGCGGAAATAGGAAACGGTAGCAAACTGGATGGTCGAAGTGACGTCAAAAGATTAGAAACCTACCAAGATTGCGACTTTTTTATTTATAGGTTAAAAGCCCGTTGGCTTAACTCAAATTGTCGTAATCTTGTTATTTCACCAATACAGAATTTGAGCATTGATTTTATCAAGTTCAAATCAACTTATCGATGGAAATATTTTTATTTAAAATCAGTTATAACAATTGTAACTACTATTTTATATTATGACTAGCTGACCCGTGCCCACTTCGTTGGGCATAATGTTAATTATCATTTTCGGTTTTTTACATAGCCTATGACACTCAATAATGTGGCTTTCTATTGGTGAAAGAATTTTTAAAATCGGCTCAGTATATCCCGAGATTACCCCTTACAATTTAACAAACACACAAACTTTACTTCATTATAATATTAGTATAGATGGCACATTCCGTTGGGAAGTAGAGAAACATTAATTATTTTAAATTTATTGTAAAGTGTGACTGACTTTTTTTCAGTAAGCAAAGATATTTAATTAAGTGATCTCCCATAAATCTACACTTATACCTACATCACATAAGATATTAATTTATAAGGAGATTAATAGCTACAAATGAATATTAAATATTGAGCTAACAAGATAAACTATAACCTTGAAGTAAATATCCTTTCATTTTCATTGGAATCTCACATTCCAGTCATTATGTAGCCTCCATTATATTATCATGCTAGTCGAGCTTGTTTATATAGGAAAACTTTGTGTTTACATTTATCTGGTACAAATTCTTGACCATCATCATTGTGAAAATATAAGCAACGCTTAACTCACATAAGGTCTCTTTGTAAGCCTTGAAATATCAGAGTAAATATGTCAATGTAAATATAAGTACCGATAGATTGTACTTTTACCATTATACTTGTTGATTTTGTCAAACGAGAGTGTAAAGACGTAACTTATTACGGATTATTTTTCGATAGATAACAATATATCGAAGTTCGTGTAAAATTGTCAAATCGCACAACGAGAGATGATTTGATTAATAGACTTACAAAACAGTTATGATATGTACAATTATAAAATATCCATACAATTGGCCTCGCTTAAATTTATTTGAGTTATTGTTTTATTAAATCTAGTTAATCTTTACGAGCAATTTTACATCATTCTTATCTACAATAATCATAACGTGCTTTCATAATATGTTACTGTTGATTTGGTAACAGTGCGTGCATACCACATAAATAAGTCACAAAAACACAGTCGCTAGTGATTTGTAAGTCAATACAATAGCATTATAAGCTTTATAAGGTTATGAATTTGTAACAGGAAATAGATGACGAATTGCTTTAGTGTACACCTGCAATAAATCAACTACAGAAGTAAAATACGATTTAATTAGCATTAATATTCGACACGCGCAAAAGGAATAAACTCTGAAAGTATTTGGGATATCCGATATCCTTATTAATATTATACATAAATGCTATTTTTTCGAAGATGATGACTAGTACTCTTTCACGTTTAATAATTTAAATACTACTGAATAAATTAGTGTGAAGATACACATATTAGATATTAGACCGTAAATTTACCGTAAAAGATACTTCTGTATCCGGGAACAAACAGTAAGATCGCAAGGCTAAAATAACAACTTTTATAATAATATAATACATCCGGAAAATGTTTGTTATTTTGTACTGCAAAAAAACTGAATAAATTTGGTTGAGGTTTTGCATGCAGGTAGATTAGATTCTGAGTTAACATATAGGACACTTTTCATCTCAGTATTGCTACGGAAACGAATACTATGAGTGACAGGGCGTGGATAGCTATATAATTTTATTTGTATATCAAGTGTTAAAGCAATAATTAGAGCATGTTGTTTAATGTGCGTCGATCAAATACGATTAATTAAAATATAATAATTGCGCAGCTCCAAATACGTGTTGTGCGTAGGTATTCTAAATAGAGATACTATGTAATTTCAATAAATCCTTGATCTATTGATACATACGTTTAACATTTATACTCTATGTTGAATAAAATAATTTATGATATTTAATAAAAATTCTGCTTACTGCAGCTAAATCTTTTCGTGAACACCTATAATAAATATCCGAGCATCCATATATCTACAAATCAATATATTATCCTACAAACTTTCGCATTTATTATATTAATACGTAAAAATGTTATTATACATTAGTATCAACAATCTACTGATATTTGTTTAATTTAGGTAAAACGAGGAAAGTATTACGGGTTTGTCGAGGACATTCGGGAGAACCGAATTTAAATTGTTTTTAGATAAGAAATCATTTTATTTGTGTCCTTGTACGCTTACATACACGCCCGAAAGTATACAAAATGCGAAATTGGGTTTTACGCGGAATAATTTTATTATATAGCTATTTTGTTTATGATAAAAACCTACCTATAATTTCCTACGTTATAGTCATTTAACAAATATTGGTTAAGCATAAAACTTTATAAATGATAATCATTTATTATTATGTTCGTTGTATAACAAATTACAATATAATCGTTATTTAAGAATGACGTAAGTGACATAACGTATGTAATTATGACTACACCTACGTAAATCTTGTATTTACCATACATTAGTTAAAATTCCAAACATTACAAAATATGTATGTTACAAAAAATCATCTGTACCTATACCTACATTTGGCAATAGAAGCGATTTTTTAGTATAATTTAAAATATCTACAGGATTCTGTGTGTGCTCATCGTTTCTTGTAAACAAAATTTGGAATCATTTATTCCACTTTACAAACATTATGATTTTAATCCAAGGTCACCTACATAATATTTATCTTTAAATATAATTTTAATTTAATACTTTAACTTATATCAAAACGATTTAATTCTTTATTGCGTATGGAATCGTAAAAATGAAATTAGCATATACATAACATTCATCGTATATTCCAGTCAGTTTTTTATTCATAAGCTACTTCCTGAATTTAAGGAAGGACTTGAATTTTAAATAACGGTTCTTGTGTGACTGGGGCTATGTCAATAAAATTATCAGATATGGCTGTTTGATACACGAAAACCTACTGAATGTTTGCGATTATTTGAAGTGGGTAGACAGTCAAAGAATAGTTAAGAATTATCACAAGATATGCGTACGTGATGATCTAATACAAAACAATATTATCTGCGTTCAATGAAAAGTAAACAGTGTAATTTGCATTCCTCTGTATATATCTGAGGTATTTGAAATGTATATTAACTGGTTCCTTGCTACGTAAAGTAATGCAAGTTTTCCTTTCGTAATTACGTTGTTTGTTTAACATGATTGCGATTACTCACGTCTCAAGATCATCAATTATTTCATTACACGTAAAATTATTATGTGCAAATAAATATGTAAACAATGAATGTTTTGACTTTGCTTTCAAATGCAGAATCGCGTCAGCAAGCGGTTATAAACCTCGGTTATATTACTTAAATTGCTCTTAGAGTTAAGCGTTATCTGATTGGGTTTTTTCAAAATTTATATTTTACGAATAGTCATAACATGTTAAAATTCACCACCAATTTATGCGCTTATAACTCATGTTTTATATTAAGTTTAAATTTCTGTATTTTATTTCAGCTATTTAAAATAATTAAAAATTATATAAGTACCGCCAAGTATCAATTGAAATGAAAATGTAATTTATATAGACAAAAACTACACAATACATACCTCAGTATCGGCATCGTTCAATCCTTGCATTTTAACTAATTTAACGAGCCACCACAATCATATATCACACAAATATAAAGGTCACGACACACGATATAATTTCACAATTATAAAGGTGTGATCACACAGTTCACTTGAGTACACTCAACTTGAGTATATTAGGGTAGATAGGATAGGTAGGGTACCTTCTCGGGGTGTGCGTCTTCGAGTTCGAGCAGGCGGAACTCCATGAGCTCGAGTTGGTCGCGCGCGTCCCGCAGCGCGTCCGCGAGTCGCGTGCACTCGCGCGCCGCGGCCGCCGCGCGCTCCGCAGAACTGCGGCACTGCCCGCATGACTGTACAGGGACTATGAGTTAGCGAGACCTTGGGACTACAAACCTATACCTATAAAGTATTACCTACTCTTACCATGAATAAAATAGATTATATTGCTCTCAATACGAATGTAATAAGATTATTATTTGTAAGAAAAATCTATAAACAAATTATAGAATTTTCTAAAATAACAAATTACTATTTGATGTTATTTTATTTATTAATCAATAATTTAAATAAAGATCACACTTTTTAAATTTCACAATGCACGCAATAAATTTAGACAAGTTCTTTTAGGGTATAAATAATAATACAGTAATGGTATCTTTTACTATCTCCAATACCATATTTATAAAATGTTATCCTTTAGTATTACACCGAAAACACCTTAAATATATCATGTGTTTCATAGTAACAATTACCTAACATACCATGTAATTAAAAATCTAAATATATTTTTAAATGCAAATTTAATTTAAGGAAATTACATGTAAATTTTTAAGTAGAAATTGTATGCCCATACATCCAACATTCTATTTAGTTGGTCATGTAAGGTATAAACTGTTATGTGCGGTATGTAATGGCTGGCTAATAAGATTACGATATCTTTATGTTAATTATTATTGGTACAGTGAAAACTGGTTGAGTTTTCCAATCATTAACTCTTACGACAGTCGTAAATAATTGGCGGATCTACTGAACGACTTAATTACGTTGATACAAGTTACAACGAACTGTTTTGCATTTAATTAAGGCATTCAAATTACATATAGCCATCAGATTAATATAATAAATTGAAATAAAAACATTATAATTATTAATAGTGAATAAGCAATATTTAATCTTTTTTAGGATAAGTCTTTGAACCTATTAAAATACTTTCAAGATTTTTTGTATATGGTAATTTTGCTAATGTTACAAGAAGCAGCCAAAATATATACTGTAAATGTAACACAGAAATGAAAACAGAAGCTAATATATCTTTAAAATTAATTATGTATGTTTTCTATAGGTTTATTAGAAATGAAATTTCCACAAATACCACAGATGTGTAGTCACCCTAGCCAACAATAGAAGTAAGAACATTGACGCAATACCGGGCGCCTTAAGTTTAGTGACAAGATGCTAGTTGCAAAAGCGTGACATTTTGCTGGCGGTGAGCGATTCTCATGATCCAAGGCTGCTTCAAATGCCTTGTTAGACAATCATTAAGTACGTACAATATGAATCGCATTGTTCCGATGACTAAAGTTTAAATCACCGCGCCGTAAACATTGGTTTTTAATGATCCTACGTTAGTAATA
>JADANM010006502.1:3938844-3960423 GCA_026213755.1 Eurema hecabe
TCTATTAAAGTACAGGTGATGGGCTATTTATACTGTATGTAAGACAGGTGTATTGTATAATCAATGTACAGCTGGCAGTTTGTATGTCAGAGCGAAAATAATAGACTTTCAATTATCTATCACCCGTCAATAATAACAGTGTTTAATGTCCGAACCTAATTGCATACAATCGTATCGAAAAAACACATCTATGTTAACCAGTTTTAACTGGTCGTGTAGATAAGGTGGTTTTAATAATGATGAGAGTTCTTTGTATATTTTATACTAGCTGTTGCCCGCGACTCCGTTCGCGTATACTTTCAAAATAAATTTATTCTCCTGGAAACAGGAAAAAAAATTTTCCTATGTCCTTCTCCTGGTTCTAAACTACATCCCCACCAATTTTCAGCAAAATCAGTTGAGCCGTTTTCGAGTTATAAATGGTGTAACTAACACGACTTTCTTTTATATATATAGATAGATTTAGTAAATTAGATCAAAAAGCAATTCCTATGGAAATTAAATATGATTATATATTACACAACGCAATATCTGCTTCTAATGTTTATTTTTTTCATAATTATTAATTTAATTGCACGCATGTTATAATATGTATAACCTTCCTCTTAAACCACACAGTCGTGTATATTTAATTACTACCGTATCTAAATTCGTGGCGTAGTTAAGTTTTAAAGATCTAAACATTTATAGGAACACAGATTATATGTATCCCTAACTGTCTTTCTTTCTTCCTTACAATTGGAATGCTCATTTTTCTTTCCTTTAATTGGAATGCATTGACGTTCAGTCGATCCTTTAAAGAATACACTGTTAAAAATTATCATATTCATAGAGCTTCATAATTACCTGATCACCACGCTTTCTGATGAACTCTGAGGTTCCGCACTCCATCCTCTGCGCCTGGAAAGAAACATTTATTAGGATATAAAAATATTATGGTAATAAATACTGATACACTACTTCGTAAGAAAAAAGATATCAATCGGAACTTTGATATAAAAGAGAATCAACGAAGCAAACAGCAAAATAGAATGAAAACAGTACAATAAGCGGTCTCATCACAGGAAGTGATCTCTTCCGAATAACCACTAGTAGTGCTAACAAATTAATAGAAACCCAATATTGTACAAATCAAAGAATAAGCTACAATTAGGCCACATTAACAGGTCCCTTTCTAGGTTAATCTTACTGACTTAATTAATTATCTAATGGCTTCCGTCTTTCGAAGGAAGTTGGAACTTATAACGAAGTAAACTATATCTATCCAGTTTGTAGTGCAAAAAGTCTCGGCCAGATCAAAAGTGAGACAGGATAGTGCGGTAATGGCGGTACACTTCATCCGCTACTTAGCACTATCATCCGGTTAGAAATACAAGGGAAACTATACCGTACCACTAAGTAGTAAAGACTAAAATTCTGTGCGATAGTTGTTTTAATTTAAAATCACTACTTCGCTGTAAGAAATATAGTTAGACCGAGTACTTTTTGTACGTGTTAATATGAAAGTCACGTGTGTAGTTATTTTGTGGCGTATAAATAATGAAATTAATAAGTATTTAATATACAATTAATCGAATTCAAAAATATATTTCATGCGTTAATAACGTCATTGTGCCTTATTAGTCCAGTCAAATTAGTCCTTAGAAGGAGGATAACAATAATTCCCATTGTGCTAAAATTTTTAGAAACTTCACCATCAATAAAAAATTACTCAATGGCACAAGGGGGATTGATAGGGACTTTTCACAATTTGTTTATAATAGTATTCTGAACGTTCATACCAATTTTTAGCTCTATGGGAATGATTGCAACCTTCAAAGTCTTATTTGACTGGCCTATATATTCCTATCTTATTACAGATTTAAAATTGCCATTTTCAGTGCAACGTCATTAATTCAATAATATTGCTACATGCACGACAATTTTAGGTAGTAATTCTACTATTAACATATGTCTTAAAGTACATATAATGAAGTTTACAAAGAGCTTTCACAGCTAGGGCGCCGCAAAGCCGCGACGCGATTACTCTTGATAGCAACAATCAATACTAACGTCTGGCTAAATTAATGTGGTGTAGGTATGCTTCATAATAGAAAATGCTATTTCTGGCTTTATACATTTTCGTCAGAGGAGATATCTTAGATTCATGTTTAATTGTATAGATGGGAAGAGAATTTTAAAGAAAAGCTAAAAATAATATCATTTGCACTAGTTTGCATATCTGGGAGTTGGCGGCATTAACGATTTAACAAAAATCATTTGTAAATAAAGCCAAGTTATTTAGAAAAGTCATTATTAATATATAATAAAATATAATAAAAATATTGGAGAAAAAACGCTATGGACATGCACGTGAAGGAATACACGCAGCACAATTTATATTATTAAGGGTGTAAACCGAAAGTACCTACTATTATGTCATTCACAATATAGCTTATAAAACTTCTTACTTCAAAGTTTAGCAGACACGTAATAAGAATACAACTTTATAACTCCAAAGCAACACATACACAAGATAAAAACCCTTTTAAAACGTCACAGTACAAGAAACAACACTTTCACGCCTTTATCCAAGTAACAAAGAGATTTATGCAAATACTCCCGCATAGAAAATTGATTAAACTATTATAAGTGTATACACAGCCAATATGACTCATAATAATTGCACCATAACTAACCTAGGACTCGAGAGGTCTTTGTGTCGCAATCTATGGAGACACGGGTTGCATGCGAAATTAATGTGTGTGCAAAATATTTTCCTGTGTGATCTATTGCATTAGATTTAGATATGATGACATGTGTATCGTCATCATCCTAATTAGGAATGAAGGGAAAATCCATTGTGAAAGAGAGTAATAAGTGATCGGAATAATAAACCATTATAGGTGAGACACATATTTGAGTTTCGTATATTTCGTATTCTACAACAAAATCTGATGAATGTCTTATGGTTGTAACTGATGTAACCTTTTTTATACTTTGAAAATCCTTTTAGATACCTCAATGGTCCTCGGAGAAAGGACCAAGTCTGACGTTGTGGTCCAATATTAAAACAATTGTAGATTTTACTTTTAATCAGCAAGTACATATAACTCTCTTCATTCAATCTGTTTCCTAATTAGGTCATCTTTAAAACATATAAATAAATGGAGAAATTCGATACTATTATAAAGTATACGAAATGTACACTCTAGATATAATACCCAGCATACGCACTTGACCGATCATTTGTCATGCACTATTAATTTGTATGTTACTTAATATATTTTCGTATAAAACCTACGCATATTATGTAACTTAATGCTTACCTCGATACTATAACGTTTAATCGAGATCATTTGGAGGTACTACATATTTTTATTGATTACTATTTGTCAACCGCGACTACGTTCATACTGGTATAGGATAGGGTAGGTTTACCCGTAACCTTATACCGTACATCTACCATTTTTTTCTTAAAAACCATCCTCGTACATCTAGAGGTATTTAAAAAAAAAATTATGTAAATGGGTTGAACTTTTATCAAGTTACGCTCTACTACGCACAACACGATTTGCGATTCATTGTTAACCGACTTCAAAAAAAGGAGGATTCTCAATTCGAACCTATATGAATATTATGCTTCTTTTTATATTAGACCTATAACCTGCACCAAATTGCTCTATTTTCAAATATTCATCAACTAGATTATTATTTTTTGCAAGACTAAGTATTCAATAATATTAAATGTTCTAAGTGCATTACAAAAGCTTTTTCACTTACGTTTAATATTGTTCCAAAACAATCCATAGCTTCCTCAATCAATATTGATAAAGCCATTATGCGGTCAAATATTTAAAAAACCATTAAGTATTCCGCACTTTCTTAATTTCCTGATTCACACCTTAAAATCACAACAAGGTTATGCAATATTTTCATAATACTATGGTAGGCAACAAAGGGCAAGGAAAGTGATGATTTTTAATCAGCTGTTTAAGCCAAATTTGAATAAATCAGTATTTATTATTCACAATATTTATATAATCTCGAACATTTTAAAATCGATTATGGCTTATATAAGATGTTATTTTTAGTAATTTTACATAACCGACGGCTATTATTTTTTTTTTTATATGATGAAAGGTCAACGTAAAAGCTGACGGGCCACCTGATGGTAAGCGGTCACCGTCGCCTATGGACACGGGCAACATCAGAGGAGTCGCCAGTGCAACGTCGGCCCCGAAGGAGAAATTTTTTAATACCTTAGTTAAAATCTTTTAATAGATATGTAAAACAAAACGCTTAATATTAAATTAATTGGTGCAAGCGAAAACAAAGAAGTTACTAGTTGAAGTTAATTGCATAAATTAGAACAGTATAAAATAGACTGTTTATGGATTATTTGTCGCGGTAGTCCCTGCGCCTCCGTAGGGAGACGTGGGTGGACCCCTCGGAGCTGTTGGCTCCCTTGGGTCGGTCTCTTGCGCGTCCCGACGCCACGGGACGGTCTTTTGGATTAATTTACCGAGCTTTCTGGGCCTTTAACTTAAATCAAATAATTCATTATATTTATTATAAAATGAGGTATGATGTACCTTATCCATTTCACAGTAATTTACGCAATAGGAACGCAGGCTTGTATCGCGTAAACGAAAACAAGTTACAATGTTATTATATATGTATTCATAATTGCAATAACAATTATATGAAGTTATATTATAGGTACAACCATAGCAATTATTGATATATGAATGGAAAATAAAAGTTTATACATAACTTAACCACACTAAGTGTTCTGCAAACTCATCCAATAGAAAGATAAGTCGAAAATCGCTTCTTATGTAACCCCCAATAATTTGTTTAACTACTGACAGACATAAAATATAATTGCATACTAACTGTTCATAGGCTTTCACATATAATTATGTGTTTGGATAATAAATTTTATGTGGTGATTGGCTTGTAAAGTTACATAAGTTTACGATCAACTAATTCTACATCAGTATGAATAGTGAATACGTAATTTTTTGATGTTTCTATTCTCTTTTATGAAATTATTTGAACAGTTTTAATATGTTTTTTTTTATACTATGAAGAGGGGAGACGAGCTGGACGCACTCCTGATGGTAAGAGTAACGCCAGCCCATAGCCAATGCAGTGCTACCCGGAACTTTGCTATAAAGCCCAACTCCGGGTAGAGGTGCACTACACCGACGCTCCCCACTTGGAGTCATCAGATGTTGAGACTCATTAGCCCAGAAATTACGCTGGCTACAGTGCCCTTCAGACCGGAGCACAGTGACATTTTCACGTCACTGTTCAGGCGGTAGAATGTCTGGCACTGTGGGGGTACCCACCCAGTCGGTCTCCTGCGAAAGAGACCTACCCCCGGTAAAACTAACTACTAGCTGACCCGGCGAACTTCGTATCACCCTATAATCATGAAATATCAAAAAAGTGAAATGCTAATCATTTCTACCTTAAAAAAATCAGCCAAAACGGTCAAGCCGTTTTCATGTTATATCGTGACAACGGAAAACGGGTTTCATTTTTATATACATATAGATTTATAAATGTGTTCTTTATGTTAACTAAAGTTATTTGCATTGAGATTTTCTTTAAATATTTTAAATATACAATTCATCATTACACAGTATAAAACAAAGTCGATTTCTTCTGTCTGTCCCTATGCTTAAATCTGTAAAACTATTCAACCGAATTTAATGCGGTTTTTATCGGATAGAGTTATTCAAGAGGAAGGTTAATGCGCATGATACATGCATAAATGTAGCTTAAACAGCCGGGTGCAGCTAGTTTAAGATAAAATCAATTAACGACATATTGAAATCGAGTCGTTATAACTGAGTAACTTCTCGCTTAACGTTCATTAAGCAACAGCATTTATGTTCTAGTTTTTCAATTGTCAGACGTTGTTGAAATGTTACCGTTAAGACCGTTTAAAACCGTCATCAATGAATAGGTCAAGAACGTTATTTGAACATTTTGTTTTTTGTTGCTTTTGTGTTATGTCATACCTACCAGTGTATGAGATATGTGTCCGTTGCACAGTTCTTGTTCACTTAACATTTTACGGGTTAAGCTTCAATGAAACGGAAAAGAAACGAAACAATTTCAATTTTTTTTTAATTTTTAACGTTACTGGAAAATGAGTTATTAAAAAGCATTTATGTGGGGGAATGGATTCTCCTTATTTGTAGTCTGTTTAAAATTATTCATTAATTTGCTTATGAAAATATAGTATGGTTAACAAACACTTTAAAATGGATCATATTAAAAATAATAAAGCTATTTCCGTTTAGTTGCAAAAACATTTAACGAGGTTTAAGAGTTTGAGGATAGAAACGTATGTGAAAGTATGGTATATAAATGTGCTAAGTTTCTCACATTCCATAGGGCATTGTACAAAACTAAGGTTTACACACTTTTAATTTTATAATTTAGCCTACCCGTGCCCACTTCATTAGGCATAATGTTAACAACAATGCTTTTTTAAATAGCCTATGACATTCAGCAATAATGTGGCTTTCCATAGTTTCCTAGTGAAAGAGTTTTTTAAAAATCGGTTCAGTAAATGCCGAGATTACCCCTTACATTTTAACAAACGCACAAACTTTATTTCTTTATATATTAGTATATATAAAGATATAGATTACTACGACTAATAGTAATGTATATAACATTGTCACTGCAATCCAAACATTAAAGTGTCCAATATAATAGTAACGCCTCAATACAAATCGCTTTGACATAGAAGAATATAAAACGGCAGACATATGGCAAGAGATTATCTCACAGTATTATATTACAGGAAATATTTATATCCATTTCCTTTGAGTTCGCATCGCACTCACATTACTCGTGATGAAACATCGGATAGAGTGACCCTTGAACAGGTTTTCATTAATATCTGCGGTTAACATTCTTCATCATATTTATAGCAACATTCAACAATGTAGGGGATAAATTTATAGTACGACTCATACATAAATTGTGATTTGCTTATTATAGAATTAAGTTTTCTTTATAGTCTATGGGACCTATATAAGTTGCAAGCATTGCGGGTAAAAAAAGCATAACAATTCAGGTTAGTTAATGTATGATAAATAATTAAACTAAAATCTATTAAATAAGCACTGTTAGCTGCATCAACAAATGTTATACCTTATGTAATACACTTGTAATGCAAACAAAGGCATGTCTATCACCAAAAGTGGTAATTGTAATGTTCGCCACGGTGATAAGTTCAAGACCCCTAACGTATATGATAATAGCAGTATTAGACATTCTGTTCGTAGCATGCGAACGAACTACGTGACACATCGCTTTGCAAATCTCATGTTTTTGGTGACAAGTTCATTGCCCGTAATTGTCGAGTAACTTTAAAAGCTAGTATTACGATACAAATAAATAAATAATACTTTAGAAGTACGCTGCCGACCTTTTAAGAAGAAATACGCTCTCTTTTTGAAGCACACCAAGTCATATTGCATCGGAAATACCTTAGTAATTTTTTATATTTGATGAATAGCATGCTAGTAGGTTTTAGTCACGTACATAATATATAGTTTTACTGTATATGAAGCATTTATTTATATATTTTTTAAAGTAGGCTTTGTGTGTTAAACATTAAATAAATATAAAAGTTTTATCACAATAGCTATAAAAAGTAAATAAAATTATTTTTACTAAGAATAAACAATGACCATTCCCATCCCGTTCATAAGAAAGACAGTTACGATACAATACTTGAATATAAAATTTGAATCATATTACGTTGATGTGAACGGAATAATTTTAAAGTCGACATTTTGTTACTGTTTTATTTTTCAAAGAAATATGTTCTAAGAAGCAATGAAACATTAGTTTTTCGAAAAAATATTTTTAGCCTGGTTATAAGCATAGAGAGTGGTGATACATAATATCTTCGATACCATCAAGAACGGCCTTCTGTGGGGGCCTAATTCCACGCCTGTGAGCCCATTTTGGCTTTATCATCTTAACATGTAGAAACAATACTTTGTAAGCCGAAACTAATACGTTTTTTTAGTCGAATTATTATTATAGGAATTCCAAAAGATAGACAGTAATTGCCGGTATAATGGTGAGAATAAAACTCAATGGTATTTAAAAAGTTAACTTCGTTTTAAGTTTTAGAGAAATTAAACAAAAGAATTAGTGGAAAATTGTGGGAATGGGTAAAGTAACACCTATTGGTACTTGCAAATTATTCTTAACAAGACTTACGATATGAGAATTTGAAGTAAGTTTTGAGCGTGCTATTTCACAACTAGGTATTAGATTTTTTAAACAATCTTATATATTATAATAATGTAATTTTAAGAATATTAAAATAATAAAATTCATTTAAAATCATATTCAGTACTATATATATTTACTTTAGGTTAAATATTTCTTTAACAAATATGTTCAGTGTTACCCTATACTAAAAATCTTTAACACTGTCAATCCTTTGTAGCAAGCTTCACCTATCATAGGCTCTGTGTTAGTACGTGGGAACAACAAATAGAGAGGCGAACAAATAAACGGAACCAGTAAACACAACCTGTCGTGAGGGTAAACTTAGAAGTTTCAAACCTGATTTTATTCAACTAAATTTTCTACGCAAATAGCAGTAGTGGGTACTTGTGTACTCGCTTTCTAATAAAAACCTTTGTGTAGCCATATCGAGTACTTATTCTATTTTATAAAAATTAATCGACAAATGTGTTGCAAAGTGCATAGCTCGTTATATGGTCTACCTAATAGGTAGAGTAGAGAGAGGTAATTATTGTTTTAAAGTAGGATACGTAGATAAAAAAAGAATAATACAGATAAGATAGGATAGGTACAACGCCAAAGTCTTAAGTAAACGTATCAACTTTAGAAAGTGACCTAAGTCTATATGAAAGAAAAACTCAGTAAGCATTGCTAATCACGTATGCAACAATATGAATGGATCCAGTACTTTATAGTACGTAATATATTGGTACGTATTAATGGAAAGTCCCTCTGATAAATATGAACCCGAATACATCTTAACGTGTGTATATTTTCTTATACTAGTCTCGTATTTAGAGTCCACATAGTATTTTTAACCATATGTGAAAAGTATTTAACAATATACTTTAGAAAAGGCAAGAAACAAATAAAAGATGTTTTTTTCTATGTATGAACAACATTTCGACAGTGAGTAACTGAGTGTATTTAAAAAGCTTTTAAGCCGTGAAATTAGTCTGATCGCCAAAACAATAGACTATGGAGCAATGTTAAACTTACAATGCATAGGTTTCTGCTAACACGTAGTTATGTAAGAAAACATGTTTTGTAAATGTTTATTGTATAAGCAGTTTTAAGATTACGTTACAAAGTTCAAAATTTAATAAGATTAGATTAATAATGTTAGTTTAAAAACGTTTTTTCATCTGTTCTTTCGAAATTATTAGTTTTCACTTTACGAAGAAGATTAAGTAATGAGTACTTCGTATATTTCACTAGTTTTATTATGACGTGTCATTTGCTATTAATGTATTTATTCTATGCGTGTCCAAGCATACGCGTTTATATGTATTTGTACGAAAGCGATCGTAAAAAGAGGTTTGTCAATCCATAAAAAAATATAGTGTATTTTTATGTAACTATGAATGACTTGTAATACTCTCTAATGTCTTATTATACCTAATTAGTTTTGTTTTTGGCTGAACCTCAACCTCAACCCGCACCGTTTTGATTAAATATACCTATTGCCTTTGTTAGGCGCAATCAATGTAGTATTTTATTAGTAAAAATATTATCAAATTCGGTATATTTCGCAAAATAAACCTCTTTAAAGTTTAAGCATAGAAGAAATGAATTATGTTCTACAAAAACTTTAAAAAATAGAAATCACACAACGGATTTCGCATTGCGGTCTAGGTCTTAGACATTGTTTTCAAAGAAAAAAAATATTAGAGTTTCTCTTCAAGAAAACTTTCACATAATTACACGGGGTACTTCATGTACCGATCGCTTCCGGGTTGTCCAAGGGAATAGTTTTTATATCAAAAGCATTTGAATTCAATGTTGAGCATGTTCGCAAGGTTTGTATATAATGAGTGATTGTATTATTACATAATTACAAATTACTTTCAGCCAGCTTGCTTTTTCATGCAAAAAAACATCTTGAATTATTATGTGTTATCAATTACCTATACTTTTTTGTAAGGCCGTATTAAAACAATTGGTTTACAGACTATATTTTCAGTAGGTTATTTTATAAATTGAACAAAACGTGAATTAAATAGATAATATATAAAAAAAGCTCTAAAAGTTTAACCAACGCAACTTTTTGTGTAGTTTCTTTTGGTTAAGTTAAATAAACATATCAATGTGTTATTTAACAATTGGTTAGTGCGTCTTTTCTCACCACTTCCGTTAGTTAGCTCTTCATATACCTAATCATTGTTATGCGTTACTGTGTTTCGTTTTTTACTTTCCATGAATAATATTTGACTGGATTTATAATGATTCTTAAACCATTGCATTTCAATTCGTCTTTATAATATATACAAGTATAGTATAATATATACAAACGCTATTTCAATATCTTTTACAGTTTGTGTGTATGTAGGTTGTAGAGCCATAAAGTAATGCATCGGTATTTCATTACATATTAAATGAGTATCAGCCCTATATTAGATCTTAATATCTACTAATTATTATCGTTAAACGTTTTTCATATAAAGAAGGTCATCTAACGGCGAATGCAGATTGGATCACGATAAACAATACATTAATTAGTCGTATCTGCATGTAGACATCACGAAGTGTCTCGATTTAAATATTTTAATCGTAGACCTCCAACCTTCTTCGTACTATTGAATTTGTAAGTACAGATTATACATAGTGTACTTAATATATTTTATCTTTAATATAGGAAGGTACATAGTAATATCTTTTAAATTTTTCCTTATAAATTGTAAGTTTATAATGTTGAAGTAGGAGTGTTCTAAATCCGTTTGCATGTTGATAATAATGACGAATTCCCATACATCAATTTCATTCCATATTTCAACGCCTTAAATCCTTAATAGCAAGAATAAAAAGTAGCCTATATCCTTCTTTAAGATCTTAACTCTTCTATGTCCGTACCAAACTTCTTCAAAATAGCCAAAATAAGACAATTTTGGAGTGAATTTATACAAGTAAGAATAAATGCCCATCATTTAAAAAAATAAAGGTAAATAATATGTACATGGGTAAATAATATAATCTGTGCTATTTTTAAATTAAGAACCTTACAGACTTCCACAAGAAGTTAATAGAAATAGATTATTTTAATATCAAACAACATAGTCTAGTTATATGAAACAAAAAAATAACACGTTCTTTCACTTCTCACGCATGCTTACACCAAGGAATGCATACGGTTTCAATGCAAATAAATTCCATTAATTATGAAGCGTCGACTGGCAATTCATTAGGTGTTCGATGCTTGAGAATGCTTTGAAAACGTTTGCGAAATTAGTTAAATACCACTCATGATGGGAACCAGCTCTTCGCGTATCTTCCTGACGGCGAGGTAATTATCCCTTGATCGATAATTATATGGAGATTGTCGGTGCTTTTCATATGAGCTAAGTTAACTGTTGCTTTTCTAAAACATACTTTTTGGTGAGTTATTTCATTAATACCATATGTGATCAGATGAACTTAGTAAGAACAAAACTGAAGTTAAATTGTAGCAGCCATTCTTTAGTCTAAGAGGAACAAAGGAATCAATTTCAAAGAAATTAACATACACCTATACTAATATTATAAAGAAGTAAAGATTGTTTGTTAAATTGTAAGGGGTGATCTCGGGATCTACTTAACCGATTTTAAAAATTCTTTCACCAATAGAAAGCCACATTATTGCCGAGTATCATATAGTGCTATGTAATATATAAAACCGAAATACGAATGGGCACGGGTCAGCTAGTTCTACATATACTTTTCGGCATAACGGGCTCATAAAGGAAATGGATATTTTTAAATTTATATATTCTGAGCATTTGATATAGATTAAAAAACTATGACAGCTTCTACAGTAGGATGAATTGTGGGTAACTAGCCTGGATATAAATAAATAACATTATTTTTATAGCAAAAAATTGGCTCATAGACTGATGCAGAATTTTAATTCATAACTATATTTAGTGCCTCATTCAATCAAACTATAATTTAATTAACATTAACATTGTTTCGAAAGCGGCACCGTTTAACACATACCCAATTGCTGAGCTCAAAATGGTGATGTTGACGCGTGATCGACAGCTACGGACTTTGAAAGCGCCGTCTGCCCTATATGCATTGTTATATAAAAACAATAATTAGACAGTATGGTGAAACTATGTGATCATATTTGCATATACTGGGCCGATATTGGAACGAAGTACTGAATTTATTGATCAATGACAAATACAGTTTTAAACGTGACTTTGCTTGATTTAAAGTAGAGATGCCACGAATATTCGGCAACTATTCGGTATTCGGCCTATTCGGCCATTTTTTTTGCTATTCGGTATTCGGCCGAATAGTACGTACTATTCGGCTGAATACCGAATAGCAAATCATGTAAATAAAGACACGTTATTTTACTCAAAATTATGTACCTATTTCCAAATTACAACATTCTAGTAGTTAAAATTAATCAGTGGTAAATTGTGATGGATAAAAACGAGCTTTTCGGCATTTTTGTTCGCAGACGATTGCGCTTATCATCGTAAACGTTACCAGCCTCAGAAAATAACCTCTCACTATAAACGCTTACATTCCAATATAGGCTATTTTTTATTATCCATTTTATAAGCCATTTGACGAAAAAAGTATCAACAAACTTCTTAGCAAAACAGTAATTAAATTTCACTTTACGTATTACTTATATACTTAAAAGTGCTCCGTGACCCGACTTACTCGCAAACGAAACAAATACAAACAATATTTACATGCACCCCGCCACGCTCGCACGCTGTCGTCGCTTGCAGCGCGAACGCAGCGAGAAAAACAACTTGTCTTATTCCAGATAATGCACCCCTATGAAGCATGTGCTTCGCGCCGAACATTCGGCGCCGAATATTCGGCGCTTCGGCCGATAGCGTAGCCGAATATTCGGTATTCGGTATTCGGCCAATTCACTATTCGTGGCATCTCTAATTTAAAGTTTAATTAGATATCCATACTAATATTAAAAATGCGAAAGTAACTCTGTCTGTCTGTCTTTCTATCACGATATAACTACTGAACCGATTAGAACGAATTTGGTACACAGATGGTCTAGAGCCTGGGGACGGACATAGGCTGTTTTTTTTTTAATCAACCCCCAAAATGTTACGCGGGGGTTTTGAAACTTTTTATAATTTAACGCTTTCACGGCTAAACCACTGAACTGATTGTAATGAAATTTGGTACACAGATAATCTAAAGCCTGAGATAAAACAGAGGCGTCTTTTTAACTGGGTAAAAGGGTTATATGAGGGGATGGGGGGTGGGTCAAAGTTTATATTATAGTCCACCTGGACGGAGTCGCGGGCAACAGGTAATATCTTTATAAATACTAATATGGTACATTTATTATTGCTCTATATATTTATTACAACCGGTGGTTCCTTTAATATGTATATTGAAATATGTAGATACACTTATTCAAGTCTAACTGGTCGGTTGGCAATCACTAATAACCAATGGATCTTTGTCGTTAATTCATATAGGTACATACATTTATAAATACAATTGGAATATATAAAACAAGAGCGATACAGAATTCCACGTTTTAGTAGCGATCACTTCATACTTTTCAATGCTATTTGTATTTGTTTAACAACCTTGCTATACAAATCGCATGGCAATTGTTCCTTAAAAAGTGCTTAATTAGGTACCATCAATAAAATCTTCCCACCATTTATGTCGGTCAAGACTCAAGGCATGACCGAGGCCAGGCTCCATTGTCAGAGATGATCGTGTTCGCCGAAGCGTTGCTGTGAATAGGCTCCGATACTTTGACAAACTGTTATATAAAGGGACTCGCCGCTCTCGCGGTTTTACCCGCGTAGTTCCCGTTCCCGGAGCAATACCGCGATAAAAAGTATCCTATGTTTTAATCCAGGGTATCATCTATCTATATACCAAATTTCAACTAAATCGGTCCAGCTGATTTGCCGTGAAAGAAAAACAAACATGCAGACAGACACACTTTACCATTTATAATATTATGTATGGATGTCCGCGTTGCAAGGTGAAACTCTCGATGTTTATCGTAACACTAATGGATGTATAGCACCTTAAATGTCGTAAGTTGGTACACAAGTAATGATATACATTTGAAAATATTTCGTGTAAATTAAAGTCTAATAAAAACAGCAATTTATAATTGTACTCGTTGATAGTAATTATCTACTTTATTGGTAAAAACATACCGCATTATATTTCAAATAAATCTATTCATCTTTATAATTTGTGACCATTTATTAAAAGCTTAAATTTTTGACATCACAATAAATATAATAATAAAATCCCCACCTACACATTCTGTATTTAGATAACAATACGACATATACAAAATATAAAACGTTGATTGTTATTATCCTTCCAATTTGGTATTGAACACTATTAATTATAATAGTCGTTAATTTTAATGTTCGCATGTCTTCTAAATTTAATCTTTTATATTATTTTTTTACGTTAATATAATTATATATTTTTTTATTAAATTTTCTTCTAACAACTTAATATTGATGTGCTAATATAAAGGAACTTTATAACGTGAATATGGGACTCTGACATTCCCACTTAACGTACGATGCACAAAACATCCCTTTACAAATATAATATCACACCTAAGAGGTGGTTGGTAAGAGCCAGATAATTTTGACTAAACAGCATTTTTGTATCGCCTACGCTAACCTGCTTTTAAAGCACTGCCTCTTGTTTTAAGCATATTGCAAAACATATGGGTACTTCAAGTAATCAAATAGCCTCCTTACATTTATCTCTTATCTACTCTACTTACACCCAAAATAGCGCAGGTACACATAACCAAATATTAAACACAATAAGCTTATAACCTGCTCTAGCATTTCATTTAGTCAGATAAGAAGCAAACAAATGCGGTCTTGACCTGCATTCGTTGCATTGTGGGTGTTCGATTGTAATCAGTATTGTCTCATGTTCACATTACCTGCTTGTCACGAGTTTATTGACATATACGGGTGTGGAAACCGCGAAACATCGATGAATGAGATGATATACTAACTATATAATATATTATATACTACGCTTACTGTATATGCTAAGTAATGAAATGGGCTTTTGCTAAAACGTTATACTAAAAATCCTTAGGAACGTCTTTGTCCTGTAGTGGACACAGGTTAAGGAACCCTTTTCTTGATAAAGTTGTCATAATTAATCAAATTGATTCTATACATATTTTGGTAACTGTTTTGTGTCTATAGGTTTCGACTCAAATACTTAGGTATAAAAAAATATCAAACGATTGCGATTTTTTTTCGAACTAGTAGCATTTTCAGATTTTAATTAGTATGATTGGGCTCATTGTTGCGTTAAATTGGGTATTGTTATTGTTGTTGTCGTGAGAGACACCTTCATTCTGGTGTCCTCTGAACTACTTACCTGATGGTTAAAGTAAATATAAATATACGTTCTTCATTACTATACAGTCTGTATGACTCTAAAACTCCATAGGGTTACAACTCTCAATAGGCGAAAAGACCATAAAATAAGGTAGCTTTGCATTTGATATATTATTATAACCATGATATATTATACACAATCTAACCTTAGTTTATTTATTTTAATTGAGGTCTGCATTGAATTGCAGATGATTGTTAATTTCAGGTAAACAATAAAGGAAAATTCTCGCAAAAACGTAATCCCAGGCATATCGTATAGACAGTAGAAGCTACGTACTCATATTATTGCTAAAAGAACTCCCACGTCCCACTCATTTACGAGTATTCCAAGAAGCCGATCAAGCCCGCCAAGTAACTTGATACAGTAAGAAAATACCTTATACACGTATCTTTGCTTTACGCCGAACCCCTTGCGTGTGAACTGTAAGCTGAGTACTAAGCAACAGAGAATGCACGCGCTAGTTACTAGCTTAAAACCTGCGAGCTACTGGCAAGGACGAGCTAATGTTATGTGCGAGTAACTGTCAATATGTAGCTAAGTTATCAATAGCTTAATATTTGATTAGAAGCACTTATAAGTCATCATCAAAAAAGCTTATTGAATCATCGTAAATTAGAATATTGGATCATCACCTAACTCTCATAAGAAAATTTCAAAATATCTTAAATGAGAAAAAGGGTTTAATGTCTTTTCAATTACACGACGAAAAAAGTTATAGTCTGTAACGCAAATTTAAGCCTTATTAATTACTTCGACCGTTTAAAATCCCTAAAGAAAACAGTCAACTGAAGTTTTAAATCTAAGCCATATAAAAGTCGCGTGCGAATATATAGGTTTACAATACAAAAGCCGCATATAACAACCTTTATATCAAGATTATTTTAAAGTAAGCCTTGACACGTGGGCTTAGCCGTGGATATTAATTATAATGATACTTGTTTAGGGTCACGGTTCAAACACGATGCCGCTTTGACTGCGTTTGACATTATCAAATTGACACGTAAATTGTGAAGTTGTTATGTTGTAGATATTAATTTGCTTAACGAAATAAAATTACAAGGTCAACATTATTAAGTTACAAAAGTGATTGATTCATACAGCTACTGTATGTCAAAAGATTAATTTATTTTAATAAATAACTTACTTTTAAAAGGTTAAAAACCTTAGAAGAAAAACGTATAAGGAGGCGAATCACAATTCACAACACCACGTGAATGTTTTTTTTTATACGTAACCGAATGATTTATATTGCATCATCGATCTGAGATCCGAATGTCAATCCTTATTTAGACTCCGCTCAACTGCGGTGTCAGTAACCTCTTATTAACTTTGTAAAAACTAAATATCGCTTACACTACCATTGTATTCATTATACGACGTATTATATAACAGCGGGTTTAAATCGAATGAGATATGACACAAAAAATTTTAACACACTTTAACAAGCCCGGAGGCTTTATTATGTATGAGATAACGATCTATAGATAATATAATTATGTTTATGTAATATGTTAGGTAGGTAAGAAAAAAAAAGGTAAACTATAGTGCAATGGAATTTGTTTGTTTTGGATGTTATGTCTAAATGAGTTGTATACGTAAGTTGTTATAATTTTTTTTAATTTGAATTGACTTGTCTTTCTTTTGTTTAGTTATTTAACCGTTGGATATTTTTTATACATTTTGCTGGACAAGACGCATTTGATAATGGAAATTGGCACATATATAGTGCAAGTTGTTATACTTTATTGCAATTAATAATCTTTTTTCACGTGTTTATGTAATTCATATAATAAGCTAATATAAATAGTCTTACCTTAAGTTATTTGCTCAGAATTGCAGCAAGACATTGCTACGAAAAGAATCCTCACCTGCAACAAGAGAGAAGTTAATCAAAATTATGAATACATAACGTTTCTTCAATAATGATGGAGTTCACTCGAAATCCCAAAACCTGTCGGTTGCATAATGTCGTCAAGTGCACTCGTGTCGTTCACCCGGAGTCGGCTGCGATTATGCCTTTTTATTGTACTTTCACTGCGTAATTATATTATAATTTATATGGCAAAATGTATGCTGAACCTGCTCTTTTGAGATCAATTTGTTTTTGTAATTTAAATACTGATAGATATCAGTCCTAAGAGCATCATAATTGATACATATCTATGCTATATCATATTATAAAAAGCAATATTTGTTTGTTTAGTTTGTTTGTTTGGAATAGATTTGAACTTTAGGTATATTTGAAAAATTCTTTAACCATTGTAAAGTTAAGCAGTTTTATCATCCCTTAACACAACTAAATAAACTTAGTCATGAGGACGTGGACGAAATTTCAGAGCATGACCAATCCATACTATAATATTATAAATATGAAAGTGTTTTTGTTTGTTTGTTTGTCCTTCCTTCACTTCTTCTTAGCAATCAATCGACATGTATTTTGGCATACAGTTAGTTGAAAAGATGGAGAGTAACATAGGCTACTTTTTAACTGGAAAAAAGGGTTATAGGGGGTGAAGGGGGGTCATACGTCATAGTTTATATGAAAGTCCACGCGGTCGGAGTTGCGGGCAACAGATAGTGTTTAATATAATTTAACAGTCTTTGAAATACATGTAGGTATTTGATGTCGAATTTTATTAGCTATAAATTCAAGTACAACTGGATCTTACTTAATCCAGATTATACTTACAAATTGCAATGTAACAAATATTTAAAATGAGCCCATATAAATGTCCAAGGAAATGGAATGGAGACACGAAAGGCTTCATATCCATAGATATGAATTTCACAATTTACAAGCCTCTTAGCGAGTCCTTTAAACCAAAGACTTGCTTAGATTTTAAATATATATAAATAGTGTTGATACTTAATACACTAAAACTAATAACTAAGAACTTCTTAAATATTTTTCATCCATTGTTATGCCATTGATAAGATGAAAAAGTATTTAATAAAGAAATCCGTTTGATTTAATACTAAATCTATATTGTTTGTTATTTCAAATGTGGATACAAAATAAATTATATCGTTCAAACAATTATTTGCTTTAGGCAATTTGTTTAATTGTAAGTGAACGCAGACCGCAAGCAAACAGCTGTGTAATTTAATATAATCATTGAATACGGTATGGTATTACACATACGAACACCTAAATGGACTGGATTCCTTCCGTTAAATGCGTAATGTTATAATAGTAAGATGACTAAATAGGGCAATGTGTAATTTTAATTTCAGCTAAACATAATGCCAGAATACAGGAAAAGTTAAATGTAAAAATAATTTTTATTCAGTAGATCAGGTTGTAATGTTTTACGAATAAATATTTGTATAACGACACCCAAAACTTGTATCAACTAACTGAACATTAATTAAATAATATTTTTATCGAGGAATTCTCAACCCCATCAAACGCGGCAAAAACAATAACGAAAATATTCAAGTTGGTTCTATGCAGCTTATAAGTTATAGCTCCCCGATAACTAGGTGTATTTTACAAAATATGTGAAGCCCGAAGGGCAAGCCTGTCGGGGTCAGCAGGCGGAATTGCGCGAGCGATCCCCCGCCCCGATTCAAAGGCTAAGAGTGGCAAAGGGTTTTAGTGGGTATTCCTGGCCGTGCGGCACCACACACACCCCCATCGGCCATGGTGAGTCCCACATAACCCGTCGCACTTTACCATCAGCCACGCGACGGGTATGCCTAAAAGCATTTCCCTCTATAAAAAAAAAAAAAATAAGTTATAGCTAAAGGACAATCGTGTATTGACCAATAAACTAAAACGTTAACCACCCGCTATATCCAGCTATCGCTTGTTGACAATTAACCAGAGCATATCCGCAGCTCAGTTCCGGTGACAGTGGCTGGTCTTTTTACCATTATAGATCACTCAATCTTTATGATAAGACGATGCATTCGCTTATCATTTATATAATCAGTTTTATTCCATTTTCGATAGATTCATAATAATAAATGATTAGTAGATCCATGTGGTTTCATACATAAGGAAAACAGAAATTACTTGTTATATACTATGCAAATGCAATAATAAAACGCTCTTCTGATCCCTAGTCCTAGATCATGTTTGCTAAAGAACATTTTACTCTTGCAAAAAAAAAAACAGGCGATGTACATTTCGAAATGTATCTGTGTATATTGTGTTTTAATAATAAAAAATAACCTTTGACATCTGCAAAAACTTGAGCACTAAAATAAGGCTATCGCCAATACACGTCAGTTAACACACCTTATCGCTCTTATCAACTTTCTCGCGCCTTTACTTTCCTCATGACCTAATACGAATGCGTTTTTATTATACTGATTGTCAGTTTGTGAACAAATATAGGTTCTGGCAGCTTATATCATAGTTCCGGTAAGTATTACTCGGTTTCCGTAGGAACGAACGAAACACAATTTAGATTCCTTTTGAAAGTATGTAGTTTGCAACGTTTCTTATTTACTCTATTTAAGCAGAGAAATTTAATAAGTTTCAAGCTTAGTTCAAAACTTATTCAGTAAGTAGAAATAATTATTTTGAGACCTATTAAAACAGGTGTAATTTAAAAATAATGACGTGTTTAAATAAACGTGTGACCATGTTAGGCGTTATCTTTATAATTATAGTAATTTATAAATTGAGGCTCTTATATGGTAAATTAATTTAATAATCATACATCGTATTACACTTGCGTGCTTTGAAGCAAAGATTATTTACCTAAATAGTTTACATGAGCCATTTGAAACATTACTCACTAAAAATACTTAAAATTTACCTACAGATAGAGTAATAAAATTGACTTTAAAAATATATGCTTATAACGGACTAAACGAACTACGGGACGAAATTAATAATTTTCCTTATTAATTTCAAGATTTAAAATTAAATCAAATTTAAAATAATTTTCCTCATTCTAATAATTTATATAACAGTTAAAAGGATTTAATAAAGACAAAATCGTTACTTTAATTTCACGTAATGGCATGAAATTAGCCAATTCCATTCCATAATGCTTTATTCACAAAAAGTAGACAAACAGCTGTAGCTATAGGCTCGAATGAATAATCCAATTAGATATTAACATAGTATTGGCAATTTCCTCGTTATAACTGTCAATTAGAAGTGTATCAGATAAAGTCACCGGCCCTACGAGTAAAAGAATTCCTTCCTTCAATTTTGTTGTCAAGTTTCGAAACACCACATGTTCGTAAAATACTTTTTTATTAAATCTTAGTAAAATTTGCTGTCGAGGCTAATGAGACTTTAATTAAACATAACAATAGAATTTATATAGAAATTATTATTTAATATTCTATATTTTTTAACCAAACCGACACTACTTCTAGATTCTCGGATTGCCTGAAAGAAATCACTTCAAGTGATAAGGCCGCCCTTTTCATTTAAATTTAATTGGTGAGTTTAGTTTTAAGGATCCTTTTTGTTAGAAAGGCTTCATAAATAATTAAATTTATCAATGTAGCATATAATAGTTTTATAAATTCGTAGTCCATACTTCGTTCTTTGGACGCAATGACGCATGTCGTGTCAATGCCTTGCTCTCGCGTACATGATCGTTACTACTTTCTTTGATATCTCGCAAGTAAAAACATATTGCTTTATGATTTTATAGCATGATAACATATACTGTTACTACGTACACTGGAGTAGATTTATATTTTATAAAGACCAACATATTAATATTAAGCATATTTTCGAAACTGTCAAACAAATTGATTGATCCAGACCAGATATTAAATATATGTCTTACTTTTTATACTTTTATCTATCCTGGTTTTTCAATTATAGCATTTTTCAATATTATGCGGGATAATGCTTAACATTGAATGTTTTAACTACACCTTTCTTCATTCATATATCGAAAACTCTTAAAAGTACTAAATAGTGCTTTCGCTCGATGCGTG
>JADANM010006502.1:3973896-4013394 GCA_026213755.1 Eurema hecabe
GTACTTAGGCAATAATCACAGCGTATGACATAAACTATGGGAAAGACGTTATTGATATATTTTATTATTATATACATTATTTATATTTCTTAGCTCTTGTTAAAAATAGCAAAGTAAATAAAAGTCCTATAGTTTGCTGCTGTAGGGATCAAGTATGTCCATATGAAGAAGTATATCCTGATGTTTAATATTACAATAAATATATTACTGTATGTAGTATGTACCTACTCAACTAGACAAGTGCGCGTTTTTAAGGTTCAGCCAAGTAACATTCTTACTTTCTAGTTGGTTATACAATGATACACTATTTCTGTGTAGCAAAATATATAACTGAACAAAGGCCGTCTAAAATATGAAAAACGATCCAAAGTCCGTATCCAAATGTTTTGCATCAGTTGTGTATTTAATAGCTACATTCCAAGGTGAATTATATGTAAAGGAAGACGTTTTTCAGTAGCTCTTCTTGCTACTACAAACACGCTTAATGCATTAGGTAATAGATACTTTAAAGACATTAACCGCATCTTTAAACAATAGTAGGCATTTTTTTACGTTGACCTTAATTTGTAGTCTTAATTCTTATCTTATTCGCACATTGCGTCGTCTCAAATATTAACGTGTTGTTATATAAATTAGTACACTGCTTTAATGTAGAAAATATTCTACTCGGCTTTTAGAAGAAATAGTAACTCTTGAAACAGACCGTGACCACGATTCTGAATAATGCGAAACCGTCGCGTCGACAACAATTTAAACATATAAATATATGTCTGTAGAAAATTCAAAGTATATACTACATATACGAGTATACATATACTATATAACTACATATATCGAAATAAAGAGAGTGTAATTTTGTGTCGGTTTTAATTATCTATATCTAGAAAGTTCTCCAATTGCGTAATTTTCTTCATAAAAATAGATATTTACTGTTTATGTCAAGACTCAAGATACAAAAATACATCTACATATTTCTTTGCGGTTTATGTATGATCATTAACACGTTACGTGATAGATGGCTAATGAGTGCAAACTGCAAATTGGTTCCATCGATCTCCGCTTCAATTAGTGGTATCACCATTCAATTTCCATGTTCCGTCTTTCACCTTTCCTTGTGGTCGATCATCATAGTCGTGCCTCCCCACGCGTGACTTCGTTTCCTATCTTTGACAATCTGAGCGATCTTTGTATTATCTGTCGTTTCGTAGTGCTCAGATAATAGAATTCCAAATTTAAAATTGACAATTTTTTTTTTTCGTTTTTGTTATATAGCCAGGACCTACTAGTAAAACCTTTTTATTTGTCATTATGGTTTATACGCGAACTTTATTTAATTTTGGTCGGGTTTGCACTTTACAGTGTATTGGGCAAGTTATGTGATAATTTAATATAATCGTACGTATAATCTTAATAAAAGCATAATTCGAGTAAGACTTTTCAGATAGATATATAAAAAGAGAATTTTAATATGAAAAAAAGAAAGTGTTTCTAAATCAGACCTTTTCACTCAGTGATTTTATATTAATCAATGCCTCAGTGTAATAATTTCCATAATATTATTAACATAATTTAACTAAGACTATTTACAAGTTATTACAAAGATATTGGAACGGAAATTTTCAATACTTTTTTGGTGAATAAATTTATTAATTTAAAAGTTTGTTGGTTTTATAAAAAATATAAATATGATAATTACATACAAATCTCAGTGTACACAACCAGTCATCGTTACGAGGTAAGAACCGTGTCACTGGGTTTCGGGTTAGCAGTTTCTGTGTCGTGTTCAAAAACTCTCGATAAAACCACCGAATAATTGTGTATTTTATGCCGAGTACTTTCGCTTCAATACAATATACGAGGTTAAACACAGAAACAAAAGGCAGGATGGGTTTCATTGAAAGTCCATTGAAATAGTTTAAATCATTGATTCTCCTTATCTTGTTTTACATTTTAAGTCTACACTAATCTAATTCTACACTTATCAGCAACACTGTATGCATCAAATTAGTTTTTTTCCTATTGCCATGCATATAAAATAAAACTACCTAATATAATCTACACCTAGTCAAGTTTAAAGAACAATGCATAATGGAACCAAATAAGAATTCAGTCTCACATACGAATATACAGGAAATTAATCAATCGCGTATATATTTCGGCACGATTTCTAAAGCTGTTGGTTGCGAGGTCGTATACAACAACTTCAATCACGCAATACGACACAAATTGTTAAAATACAGCAAAACTAATTGTTTTAATAGTTATTAATCGCAGTTCAATGATGCATTCCTTTCAGTTTTAATACTAGCTATATTAGCTAAATCTAAAAGGAACAAATCGTTTATAACCCATTTATGCTAACATATGTTCAAATAGTAAATTTTGTATAAAGAAATGTCAGTACATTCCTCAGACTTTATATTTACAGTTTGGGACAGTCTGCACCGTAAAGTTACCGTCCTAAGGACAACCGCTAAAGCTTTCGCGAAACTTTTAACCTTAAGTAAAGAGCGATAATAATGTCTTATCAAATCGCTCTCTATTTTACTATTATTATTTTTTAATATATTATACATATTATTGTTGTTACTTACAAGTAACAACAATAATATGTATGTACAGAAACTAAATAATATAAGATAATGTTAAAGGAGCCAGTCTTCCACAACACAGGGAAACCTTCAGTGGAAGCTGTGCAAATGTAAATTGTGTAATTTTTTCAATAAATGTATTTTTATTTTTTTTATTTTAAAATCAATTGTTAACCTACATACATTTTAGCTATCTTCTGGATTTGTTAGGTAACTACATAAATTCATTTCCAAAAATATATAATAACAAGTAACAACATTCCTTTTTAGATAAAACTCTTCTTTAGTTAAAAGTCTTAAAAAGCAATCCTCTTACGAGTATTACACAAAACCTACAGCACCAAGTAAGGAGCTTTTAAAATTGTAACCTACAATGTACGTACATACTTACAATCTATACAAATCTCGACTATACTTTAGATGCACACGGATGCCAGTCAATAACAAAATAAACGAGATGGCTCAGATAACGGAATACAAGTCTAGCTCATTGCTTTCAATGGATCGTGGAAATTAGATTCCGTGTTAGCCGTTACACTTGAACATCGGTTCCCATTGGAAATATTGATATATAGCTCTTATGAAATGTTGCACTA
The DNA here is from genome assembly GCA_026213755.1 of Eurema hecabe. Classification (NCBI taxonomy): domain Eukaryota; kingdom Metazoa; phylum Arthropoda; class Insecta; order Lepidoptera; family Pieridae; genus Terias; species Terias hecabe. Next base: position 3,977,084 of record JADANM010006502.1, read on the forward strand.
TGATTTGTGTATACGATTATGACAGCATAATGCGTGAATATTTCCTTTAGATGTTCCGAAAAAAATTGTCATAGCAGTAAATTTGTGACATGCAAAGTTTCATTGAGCATTTTTCTCACTATCGGTATGTTAATGGTCTTAAATAGTCAATTGTTTTTTTATAGACAAGTACATTATAAAAACAAATGACTTATGACTTTAGGGATGTGAAGATATTCAAATGAATGTGAATTGACGTTGATTGAAAATCGAACAGTTCATTCATAGAATAGTCTATTGAATGCAAATAAACATAACAACATGTATTGTCATTGTGAAGATTTCCTGGGGTGTAGAAACACAGACTTTATAATGTATTTGTTTATATACAAATAGTTCATTGTATTAAACATTTTTTAAATATAACTCTATGCTAATGTGTAAAACTATCGTTTTTTCGTGATATTTGACAGAACCCGGTGACTACTGTTGAAATATCTCCAAAATTAAAATATTAATAAAAAATTTTTGTCCAAAAAAAATCTTTCAATTTGAACCTATCTTTACATTCTATGACATCGGAAATATATTATGTGAGCTTTATCTTTAAACAACTTTAGTTATTTTTTTAATACAAAATGGGAATTCAACACTAGATATAATGAGATTCAAAATTACATATTTTTTGTAATCTTTAATACGTTAATATACTTTTGTAGTCGAGTGTACACAATAAAGGGTCTTCTTTTTTCTTTGCGTAAAAAGAGCAAAAACTATGAATACATTCGTTCGTGCAACAAAGTAACATTGTAATATCATGTCAAGGCTCAAACACTTCGACTATTTAAATGCGTATTTTAAAGTGTACTTGAATTTCAAGATTTTTGAATTTAGATAAGTTACATCTCACTTGACACACAAAATGTGTGTGTTTATGTTTAACGGTGAGAATTAAGAAATAAGTGACTAATATATAATTATTAGGTAACTAAATGTAAATGTTTCGCTTTTGATAGAGCAATCTTTTGTAAATGAGGAGCCATTAATATTATTTGTGTGCCGTATCCGTAATCCGTAGGAAAGTAGGTAATACGTTTATTAATAAAAAAAACCCGGATAAAATATTACACCTTGGAGCAACCAAAAAAAGGAAATATTCAGACATCTTAAACATCCATTTATGATTTTATTACGCTTCGAAAATAATGAATCTGTCGCATAAAATTTTAATAGATCCCAAAATTTAAATTTATGCCAGAGAGTGGTTGTTTTATTATGAGTTTTATCAACGAAAGTGATAATATTTGAACGGCTGTATCTGCCTCCATAATAACTGCATCGCACACAGAGTGAAACTTATCTAATGCACCTTATCACGATAAGAAAGCGATAACATCATCTCAATTTATAAAAACTATGTAGGAATGTTAAATTATTTCTGAATGTAAAATCTCTTCTAATATAACAATGAAAATATGTATTAATATTTTCTGATCCAACACCACGATTATTCATAAAAATATAGGTAAAGTTATATGTGTTTCATATAAAAGTAACGGTATGATTTAGAACCCAACTATTTTTCCTTTGGGTACCTAATCTTATAATACTATACAAAACACAAAATTGCACAAATATATTGTGATTTTGATTTGAATCGTAGATCAATTTACTAATAAAATAAAATTTCCTTAACAATCTATACGTTAATAGAGAAGTATTATCTTATCACAATATTAATTAACATATGCAGTGTTTAGCCTTTTTACTATTCTAAATCAGTCACAAATAAATTACGATTTTTGCATGATAGCTTGATTCTTATTCAAAATTTTGCGAACTGAATAAGTCCAAATGTATTTTTTTTAGACAAATCCATATTTAAAACTAGATGCATATATCGCTCTCTCTATGCCTTACTGTATTTATGATCTGAAAATGTCTATGGTCGTGAATTCATCATGAAATCTTTGGTCCCTTTTCTCTGAGGAGCAGTCTATGGTCAGAAAGGATGAATCCACTTAACTGACTTTACATATACTTATCATTAGTATTTATATGATAGATATACCGTGACTGTTGTGAATACACATAAAAAAACTAGCAAGCAATCATAAATAACAGTCATTCAACACGTCAGCTGGCTCGTGAAGTACTTTCTATGCTTCAGAGTTGTTCAATATACTTGATAATTATTACTCTTATCATCCATTTGTGAGACCGGTGAAAGCATAAGTGGACAATGGCTATTTACGACGTCAGGGCAACTGACAGAATGGTAAAAGTTACTATAAAATAATTTAATACAGCTAGAAATATTTTCATGTACCTTTGTCGAATTCGAACACAAAGGCAGAACACAGAGACGTTTGGTTACAATTTTGCTGTATGATACCTACTTAGGTAAACTTATATATCTAGTTTTACTATAAATATAAAACACGAGACAATAGGTAATGTTTTATCCATTGGGTGGTAAATAAACGGTAAAATACTTATAATCATCCGATAAGGTTATGATAAAAATTGCTTGTTTTAAAAACAATCGTGTTATACAAACAACACATGTTTTGAAAATAGTGAATGCATCTTTTCAGGAATAAAATACATAGCAAGAGACAAAATACGGCTTTTAAATAAGTATAAGATTCTTATCTCAAATAAATGTTTATTAAATGCTAAAAAGGAGTTTAAAATCAGCGGATGATAATATCATCATTCTATATTAAAGATTAGAAAAATCTAGATGATAAAACATCTTGATAAAGAGAATTTAGTGTTTATTCTATAGTATATGAATTTAGTGATAATAAATTTCAAAAACTCATTAAGCTTATAATATAATTTATCATAATAGGTCATTCTCCTGTTTAGCACAAAGGCTTTAAAGTTTAAACGTTAAAAAATCTATTACAGGCACAGACAAAAAAGAGCAAAATTGGTCCGGAATAGAGCGCGTTCGTTTTTTTTTTTTTTTTCTAATTGGACAGTCTCAGCTGAGGCCAATAGCCTAGCCACAATAAGTATAAACTTTTGCGAACCGTTGTTTATGATTGTACTATAGACAAAAAATTGCTATATTTATTAATCCAGTTTCGATAAAAGCAATTTTATACATTTCTATTTCTATGCAAATTAAGCTCTTTGTCGTATAAATATCATTTGACCAACATGTAACTCAAATCTTTTCTTTTGTTTTATTCTCATCGGCTATTGCATTTACTATAATGTATAATTTATTTATTTTATGAAATATCTACTACATTATAGAACCCTAAAAATTACCCGTAAGCCGGAGCGTATCAAATAAAAAGTAAACGAAATGCGAGATTGAATTCAGATAGATGTTAATTAAATACAGTCAATGTGATTATGTATGCCAATAGGATTCAATCTGATTTGGCCACATTGACTTTCTCTACTACTCATCATCACATAAACAATAAAACAGGTACTTACAACAGTAGAAAGTAAATCCGAAATTCAAAGCGACGTTCACGTCTAGTTCACTAAGTCAATTAAAATAATTAAATTAATATGAAAAACACAAGGGTCACAGGCACTTATATCAAACAGGTAAGTCAAGCACTTGATTTGAATTTCTGAACGTTAAGTCGGAACGCGGGAAAAGTGACGGTTGAAACAAGATGGTTCCACGCGTGCGCTCTTCGCGGTAACCGGGGTCGGTCTGAGTCTGACCGTCTGGCGCCGTGACGCGCCGCGCGAACTCACAGTGACAGTGGCCAAACATGCAGACTGGACTTATTTACTTGTAAAGATGGTTAAAGATATATAATATATAAAGATGGTTAAGCTTGCATAATCTATTCCTACATAAAACTGCTGACTAATAGAAGAACCATCTAGGTGCTAATAAGGGAAAAAATTGAGTAGTGTCTAAGATTATCATTATTTGCTAGAGAATTTCAGGTATTAAAAAAAGTAGGTATGTAAACCATTCATATTATAAACCTTTGTTATAACATTAGAATCTCTAGAAAAATATTTTGGATTATTATAATAAAATACCTTGTTGGGTTGAAAAGGATATTTTTGAAACTACTCGTACCTACGTATCAACGTGACATAAACTTACTTAACGGAAAAAAATTGTGAACAAGCAGAGCTATCTAAACTACCATCGATATGCACGTAATCTAAATGGTCAAGTGGCGATAAGTTTTTAGAAGTAAGTCTTTAAGAACAATACGTGGGAATTTTGTGTGGAATGCTAAGGCTTATGACTAATTCCTGGAAAGATTATTAAAATATCCTTGTTCTAAAGTTTTGGTGACACAAATTTTCAAATTGATATTAAAGTTAAAATATAAAGTATACAACTTTTTTTCGCACTATTCGTTTTAAATAATCCTTAAACTTTAGCGCGCGATAAAATCCAAATATTGATCTTTAATACTATCCACCCGTTTATGATCCACTGTTGGTATATCTAATATAGCGTCCGAATTCTGAAATGCAAATTAATTAAAGCATGTTAAATCTTTTTACTGTGTCAGATAGCAATAAAAATCTGTGAAAATAATGGGATTTAAGAGGTTCTTACTTTTAACTGCATTTCATTTTTCCGCTGTAAATGCTTTATTTTCCTAATCCTCAATACTACCTAATAGCCAGTTGCATTGAAAGATTTATAACCGGATGTAAATACACTTAATAAATCTTAAAACTACAGAGATAATATAGCTATCTTAACACTCGATCAAACTATGCCCTACGATGTATAACTTTTCTGAGTACCGTTATATAAATGCGAATAAGAAAAAGATTATTGTCATATTTTTTAAGAAGTACCTAATACTTAAAAATACTTATATTAAATCAATTTATGAAACGTTCGATGTATTCAAACAAAAGGAATGGGCCCATACAGGAGTTAAAAAAATAAAAAAACATCAAGAACTAAATTGTAATTTAAAGCACGCATGTTTGACTAACACAAGATTCGTTTACAAAATATGCCTAAGGCAATTTCACACGGTACATTTATCCTGCACCTTGGCAGGATTCCTTTACCCATGTTTCGGACATACCAATGATGAAACATCAATTATACATAATCGCTCCTAATAACAGATTTAGAAAAGTTGCGTAATTTTCAAGATAATGTGTATGTAATTACTTGAAAAATAACGATAGTATTGATAAAAATAATAATTACCTAATTGTCATTTAAAAAGTATGCCAATTTTTCTAATGTCGTGAACTATTTGATCCTAAATCAAATGCTATTTATTGATAGAAACACTTAAAATATGATATCTTTTGTTATGAAATAACTGGCCTTTTTTCTTTTTTTTTTCACGGGAGGAAATCCTTTTACGGATACCGCGTCCTCCTCGGGGGAGAAGGCGGTGGTTATGGCGGACTCGCCTTTAAAGAGCCATACCGACTAAAACTCCTCGTGTTCCATCGCGCAACCTCGCGCCCGCGGGCTAATTAAATAAATGGCGTACCTGTTCATTTTGTGATGTCGTCCGCGCCACCTCTCGCCTTAGTTGGATGATAACGCGCTCTTTCGATTTAATTTCCTCCAGCTGTAATAAAAAGGTGGTTGGTTTAAAAATTAATCATGAATAGAAAACACTTTTTATTTTTTTTTCATACAATATCCAAAAGATAGACTCGAAAGACATGATCTGTTAACAACGATGTAAAAGTTAAACGCCTGTCAAGAAAATAAGCAATGACGCAAATTATATTCATTGCAGACAATGTTAACAACGACTCCATTTAAAATATTTTTTTTTAAGGAGACTGATAAGTTAGCCTTTCTTCTTCTGTATCATTGCTTTACTTAAATCTTATATAAAAACATCAGGCCTTATCCTGTTAATGAAGGAGGTATTTTTTTTGTTCTAGTGCATTGAATTTCAGAACAGAATCCCCACATCTATACACTATACTATATTCGCCGCTTGTATAATTTGTCCACGTTGTGCGTCGATAGCTGTTAAAAATCAACTAATCACTATATAGAACTGCGTTACGATATCTCTTTGTCTTGCCTTGGCATGCTTATGGTTTTTTTTAATAAGATAAATAAGTAAAAGCTCACCAATTTATGGCACTGCGCCCGCGCATCTCTCCGGGCCGCCTGTTCCAGTGCGTTGTGCTTTGCTACCTGTGCGCGTAGCTCTGCAGCCCGAGCGCATTCCGCCGCCTGCGCAACCTGCACAGTTGTACACAACTATAGTAAATCTATTGTTATGCATCACTAATATTGTGCAGATGCTATGATTGTATGTAATATAGAATACTTTATAACTACGTGACGTCACGGCAAAATAAAAATATCGACTTACATAACATAAAAAAAATGATATAAGTATTTCATTTAACTATGATGTCAAAAGTACGACAAAATATTTTTCGTATAGGACATTTATTTTCAGTAATAATATAGTGACACTAATGATCTTTCATACTATAGGAAAATGTCATCGCCACGTTCATTAAACGCTGCCAATATTTTCTTTGCACCTTAATTGACATGCTTTTATACACACTGTCATATCTCTACAGATCATTTACGCCCCCTATTAGAGCTAAAGCGACCTTAAACTCTGCAGTTCGTTACAATTCCATAGCGAAATAACACACTAAAATGTTCTTAAAAATCGCTTTTATGTTGTTTCTCCCGTGTAGTCTCTGTATCAAACAAGATAGTGCGCTTTATAAGGAAATTTTCGAGTATCATAACGAAACTTATTTCAAAGCTGAATATGCGAATCAAGTAGTCAACAAAATATTTAACGCTTTCAAGCAATGGTTTTTCACGGTAACCTTCTGTGAGTTCACTTACTTTGAGAATAGAATCCTGAAATACACAGAAAACTTTGACTATGGATACCCAGTCATGCTCTTAAACGGTTGTCCAGATAATAATACGAATGAAAAAGTGAAACCAAAATTAAACATACATGGTCAAACAGCTTACGTCGTAACGGCAAATGATTTATCAATTGAGGAGAGTGAATTCGCAATAGAAGCATTTATAAGAACAGGAGTTTTCCAACCTAGAGCTTCAGTTATATTTGTGGTAAGATCACCTGTTACAATCGACAGCTATTTCTTCTATTTAATGAAGAAACATTTCGAACTTTTATGGAATCGAAGAGTAACTAACTCTGTGTTAATCTTGTGGTCGGGAGAACTAAAGATATATGTATATAATATATTTTATAAAGAGATCCAAGATATAACACACGTTAAATATGTGTCTGAAATATTTCAACGCCAGTTTGATGACCTATATGGGCGTATACTAAAATTAAGCGTGTTCAGAACTATCTATACATCTAATGCTACTGGTCCTTTGACCTGCAACTCAAGTTTAGCTTCAACAGTTATGAAAAAATTTAATGCGACATGCGAACCTTTGCCTCCACGAGATGGCAATACAGTTGGAGATTTATTAAATAATGGCACCGCCACAGGCGTAACTGCAGATCTAATGGACGGATACACGGATCTAGAACTAAATTCTAGAATACTAAAAACCACTTATTACGGATATATCGACACAACGTACCCTCTAACACAAGATGAATTGTGTTTCTTAGTAAAAAAGTCTATAAAGCAATCGACGTTTAAAACTACCATAAACTTGATACCAACTGACATGCTTATACTTCTAATGTGTAACGTCGTATTATTTATTGCAATCACACTTCTAATTCGTAGAGTTGAAACGCAGGTCTGGGACCTTCATGATAATAGAAGCACATCAGAAACAATTTTAGATCTTGTAAAATGTTTCATAAGACAGACTGTGGATTTGCCTTTTGCGGGACCGATATTTAGATGTGTGGTGTTGATGATAATGTTGTATTCGCTTGTAGTTGATTGCGCCATTGACGTAAGTAATTTTATATAAAAAAAATTTTAGCAATATAATACTCTAATTTTTATACAATGTTTTTCTAGGGAATTATTACGTCGGCCATAGCATACCCAAGATATAAACCAGATGTCAATACTCTGTCGGAATTATTTTCCTCTAATTTCACGTTGGGCATACACGCACGACACGCAGTTATGTTTAATGACAGTTTGAGTGATGAATACTATGAAAAAATACGAGACAGAATTGAAATATTAAACGATCAACAAATTAAAAATATAATTGAGCAAAGACAATTGCAGTATGCCATTTTGTTGAGAAAATCAGATGCCCTCTATATAAGTCGAAAGCCAACAAATATGATAAGCGGAAGAGAAATTTTTCACGTTGTTGAAGATTGTCCTGTTCCAGTTTCAGTAGTTTATGGATTAAAATATGGAAGTCCATACCTTCAAAGGCTTAATTATATTTTAAATCACCTTTACCAAGGCGGAATTTTACAACATTGGACCCGTACGGATGAAGGTAATCACGCTTTTGGAAATGCATTGTACTCAGCTAACAATCAGGAAAACAAAGCTCTTAGTACAGAAAATCTTAGAGAATTTTATATTGTAATGGCAATCGGTATCGGTATCAGTGTCGCAGTATTCTTATGTGAATACTTCCTGAGCACAATTCTAAGATATATACCCCGATTGAAGTTAGTAATTACTTAATTTATGCTTAAAAATTATAGTACGAACTTATTACCTTAAGTTTTTCATGAAGGCCCTTATTTGCAGTTTTTAAAGACTGAATTTCTGTCGACAATTTCTTTAACTCAAATAATTTGTTGTTACCTAATGAATCTTCTGTTTTGTCTGACTTGTTAACTGATCTCAATTGTCTTTCTAAATCGTCTTCTTTCTTTTTATATTCAGTCTTTAGATTCCTAATTGCACTATCAAATTGGGCCTTAAGCGCTCTACCCTCGCTCCGCTCGATGTCGAGCGCCTTCTTTAAGGTTGCGTTTTCAAGCCTCAATCGTTCGACGAGGCTCTTCAATTTGTTGAGGAACGCATCGTCGACGGTACGCTTGTGATCTTCTGCTGCTACGGCGGATATTTGGCTGGAGGTCGAAGTGTCGGTGGACGCCATCTTGTACGTCACCGGCTCGTATTATTCGGGACTCTCGATCGTCCGCGGTCTTTTGCCGAGTTTACGTCAAATTACTGACTCTTTTTTGTTCTGGATCTATCTGATACCTGAAATGAATACGTCACAATTAAAACATATAAAATAATATCAATTTGTGATTTTTGTAAATCATAAAAATATGAACACTGTTATTCATATCAATTGCTGTTCAGCGTGGAATATGTAACCTGATTACTAAGGTCCTGTACGATTCGAGGACAACACAATTGAGCCTATTAGCATTGTCATGATGCCACTCGCGACATCACTGTCAAGTAGGAGTGCATTCACGGTTTAAATGTCCCATTTCTATAGAAATTTTGTTTATTTAAATAAGTATATATTACATAATAGATAAACCTAAATAATTGTTATTAAAAAGTTAGGCTTAGCATATTTTAAGTGAACGCTATGTCAGCAGTAAATTTATGGTATAAACACGACTTTAATGTGAGTTGGACTGGCGAGATCATCATAAAATTTCGCATTCGTTAAGCCCTTTCATAAGCCATCCCATTAAAAACTCAAAATAAAAATCAAAGGAGTTTACTATTTTTTAACTTAAACACTTACGTCATCGGAATATTGTTAATGCGTTAATGCGTTATACGATTTTCACTGAATAAACGGCTGAAACTTAAGATTAACTTTTGATTATTTCACGACTATAAGGGGCCAAGGGATTGATCATTCAGTTTAAATGTAGTTTAGACTGACAGATAGACGAACAATAAAGTCATCTTATAAGGATTTCGATTCTTTGGTTTACGTATAGAAGCCTTAAAACAGATTTCATTTTAAGTTGTACGTAGAGAACACAAGGTGGTTTTAATCGATGTTACAAGATTTTAGGGTTCAAAATAGGAATTGAAAAATTGGATGTACTTTCTACTTTTCTTGAAATTTATGCAAATTATCAATTTAAACAGAAGGTCATTCATTAAAATACAGTTGCAATATTTTAATGTATTCTAAATGTGACGAAATTGAAATGATGAATCAAACCGATTTGCATAGCGTCATGTCATAAGAATATCCAAAAATATTTGATCGCTTATGCGTATCGTAATCATACGCAAATACAATCTATTATTAATTAATTAATTAATTTATTTATTTACAACAACACATACACTACCATTACAGTTACCATAATATTATACATGATAAAATTTTATACTATCATTATAAATGTTGTAAGTTTTTATATTTCAGTAGATTTGATGACCCGTCACAAAATTTATGAAATACAATTATTTATGTAGGTAAGCAAATTGACAATTTATTCTAACCACAAAAATATGAGGATGGGTACATATTAGTACCCACTTATAGGTTACTAAAAAGTGAATAAGCATATAGTTTAAAAGAACATTTTAGATATTTCAATCGACATGAATAATATTATTACGAAGAAAAGATTTGTTATTTGTTTCTACTAGTAATCTGTGTCTGGAAGTATGCGAAAACTTAAACGGATCAATTCACACGATTTCCTAAGATTCGCATGGTTTGAGACGTTGTAGATGTGATTTACTACTATTCGGATATTTCTATGAAAATTCCTTTAATAATTTTATGTACATAAAAGGTGATTTCAACATGTATACAAATATTTTTTAAAAAATCAAATTATTCATTAATGTTCAATCCTCTTGTATATTTCTTAGAAAATGGACGTATAGAAAATCGTGGTTCAATTAAATTATTTGAAAAACCTCCACGAAATATAATCTAAAATACATATTACAACCACAAGCATGTAATAAATCATAGAAGTCTTTATAATAATATTTAAGTATTCATGAGTCGTTTAAGTAACATAGAACAAGTGGGTTGATAGCCTTGTCCAACATACTAATTGCAGTAATCACTAAGAAGTATGGGAGCAGATGAACTTTAAGAGTTATAATCATGTAGTAATTTGCTTAATGATTATAATGACATTTTAATAAAAAAATCTTAGAGTTTTTTTATAAGACACAATAGTATTATCTCAAGTGCGTTCCTAAAGAGGTTAAAATATGAAAATTATGTTTATTTTTATATACTATTTATCGATACCTTACCGTACCTGAAGTAAAGTAACTTTGGAATTAATTTTCTATCGATCTTTCAACACCCCTTGGCCGCGTGCTTAGCAACCGACGACATACAAACATAAACCAACCAAAATAGTTAGAGGCTGTTGAACCCTTTTGTTTTATATTGATAAAATCAGAAAGGCAAAACATTTCCTCAAAATCATTTTATAAGGACATTGATCCTTAATGGACTATAAAGATTTTGTATACTGAAAAATTTTCAATAATAATTCAAAACTGTTAAGTTATTGTAAGAGTATGTACTTAGACACGTGCAAAATAATAACGGTGTTCTTTTATTTATTTACGACTGTAATAATTTTTAAGCTGATATAACTAAAGTTGTTTTATACTAACTAATATATTATCGTAAAAAATAATTCTACTGGATTATGTTATAGAAAAAAAATCGATTTAGAACTCTACGTCTTTCATGAGCCTGTACTCATCCAAAGCATTGGCTTGTTTTGTTTTTCATTGAAGGCGATTATATTTTGCGTTATATCCGAAATACTTGACCTTCCTGTGGTCTCGATTCAGCTCATACTCGTATTTCATGGCGTCGCGCCAGCTCTCCGTGCTACGTCACTTTTCATAGGAAATTATAGAGCTACCTACTAGTAAAGCTTCTATATAATATATGTTGCGGCATTATTTTGAAATTCCAGAAATAAAAACAATGGCACGTAATACTATACTTTCAAGTTAGTTACATGTTGTCATAATTGGATACTAAGTCCCAAGTAAACGGATTTACAAGCTATGTATCACACAATGACAAGATTTATCTTCTATAAAATATTATAGTATATTTAATCTGTAGAACGGAAATATATTAAAAAAAGGGTTATAGATACTGTATACATTTGTAATAAAAGTTAACCTTCATATACTTCAGTGATTGATTTTTACCCATCTAATTTTTATGCCATAAAATTACTTTCAATTTGGGTACTTAATACATATACAACGTTAACAAGTCATCGTTCACCAGCGGGTCTTAATGATTGATCCAATTAATGTTCTTCCTGACATGTATTTTTTCTCTAACACTACACTAAGCGGATTATTGCAGCTTTCGAATCTTTAGCGAGATACTTCTGTGCTGAAATTTTGTAAAAGCTTTTCTTCCCTTAGATTTATAAAAACTTATATTATGTTTATGGTTTAGTTATATACATTGGTAGTTTTTTTATAGCAACCACAGGGATAATAATTTACTACCACGTAGTACCAACATTGATAACTTTTGTAATTCTTTATTTTCTTTTATTTCTTTTTCTTTAATTCTGTTATTTATTACACACGTTTTAAATTCTAATTTCGCATTCGCAAGCCGCCTATCCCTACAAATTTTATTAGCGGAGGTGATCACTTAACACCAGGCTAATCTGCTCAGTTTCAGGCCGCAATTTAAAAAAAACACTGTAACAATACTACAGATAACGTCTTAAATGCCAGTATTCAATAAAGGAAACAAAAATAAAGTCACGTTCTAAATTCTAATTTCAATTCTGTCCTCCTAGAAAGAACAGCTGTATAAACAGATCATATTTTACAGTTAAGTTAGCACCGGGGAAACGCTATCGAAGAATTTAATTACTGATTTAATAGATAATTAACTTTTTCGAGTTGAATTTTATAAATAAAATATGGTAAGGATATTGAGTATAGTAAGTAATATTGCAAGTATTTTAAAGCGCGAAAAATTATTGTATATTATTCAAATTCCGAAGACAGCTAAAAAACGGGTCGCTAGAAAAAAAATTCACACCAAAACACATTCACTGAAACTATGTAAGTACCTTACACTGAAGGATCCTGTAAAATCCTCAAGCACTTAAATGTCGAGGAACCAAAACTGCAATTTAAGTTTGTTGCATCCCCAAAAAAAACACCCGCGTTTTTTGGACTTATGATTACTTTTTTTTGGGATTACGACCGGCGGACCGCGCGGAGTGGACGTCGAGACTGATCATGAATACGGCGCTCCCGCCCTACCGCGCTCGCGTCATAAAGTAATGAAATATTTAACTATGGCCTAATTTATTTAATGAGATAAATCCCGCCCTGAAAATAGTACGATGAGTTCATCATACCAAATGTTTGGATACAAATGCATGGCCACATACTTTTAATAACTACATTTGAATCGAGGTTTATTATTGGCACTCGTGCAATTCAAATATTAAAAAAAAAATGTTAAAGACGGAAGGAGGACAACTAAATACAATATCAAAAAATTTTTTTCACAATCGAAAGATTGTAATGACTTTCCATCTATAAATAGGGTGCAATGTCTGCACATAATAGTCTTTAACGCTTGACTTCCCAACGCATGCAGTCGACATATTCATTTGAACATGTAACAGACGATGAGCGAATCCTGAAGCTATTGACCTAAAAATAACACACGCCCGACTATAAAGAATTGTTTACTACACGAAAATTGTTCACGCCTTTAACTAGCCGGTGAACTTAAATTCAGGACTGAAATAGTGATGTTTGGAGTGAAAAATGTTTTGTTATATTTATTCCTTGAATAGAAAATAACTACTCGACTTTTTAAGTCTTCTCGATTTGGTGCTGCTCCGACAATAGCATTCACAACAATATGAGACTTAAATTTGTATTTAGTTTCCCAATAAAATTGTAGACATTTGTTTATTTCAAAGAATTATTAATTGTAGTAACTACACAAATTTAATAATATGTTAATACTAATTATGATATTACCGTAATCGGTAGGTAATGTTTTTTAATAAGCATAATTCAGTTACGTCGACACGTTTTTCATACCATGATCATATTGTAAATTGATAGGCTTAGAAACGACTGATTAGATACACAGATCTTATTTCATACGTAATGATATTTATTTATGAGTGTATTATGTTTACGCAGAGTACATAAAAATGCCACGTTAAAATCATATTTAAGGTTTTTTTAAACATTTTTTGCAAGAAACGTTACAAAAAGTGCACCGTACGTAGGTACGTAGGTGCACCTATATAAACAAATCTGAACCTTACAGCTTTATTCTCAATTTTCTATATAGTGTATAACTTGATGAAAAATTAGATTAATCAAATGCATAATTGCGATTCCTTATTTGGTATGAGAAGTAAAATACGAAACCTCTGTCTCTCTACCTGAACGAAATTACTTACCTAATTCACAAAAATATTTTAGGTACCTAAACTTTTATTTAAGAATACTTAATGTAAATTTTCAAAACCTACTATTTATTTACGACTCATTAGAAGTAACTAAATTAACCAACAGACGAATCCGCTTGTCTAAGTAGGTACGTAAACATCCATAAATTAAATATTAGTCATAAATTACCGATTAATGAAGAGTGAAGACTATTGGATATTATTCACAAATAAGAATTTCATTAAATAGAGATTAAGATGCATAGGTATGTCGTATATACGAAATACGACGAGACCGCGACGTAAGTATAATATAACATTTAGGGACGACCAATTTAATGTTTGCGTAGATATTATGTAATATGTATTATATTGTATACTAACTACAAAGTATGAATCATACAAAATTCCTGTTTTCAAAGTTATCAAGAAAACATTTAAGTTGCTAACATAAAAAAGTATACGCTTCTTTATACGTCTAATAAGCTATGTGAGATATTACAATTACATTTATTCAAATAATTAAATTATGAAAACTCCTAAATTGAATAATAGAATACAGAAAACAAATAAACTAGGAGAATTGTATGCTTATTTTTTTTAAATCCCTCTTTTACGTATCCAAAACGTAAACGTAACATAACGGTTTTGCGTATAACGCACATGTTCCTAATATATCTCAAAATATACAATTTGACTTTGACATTAGATAAAGTCTGATGTTCTTCGACTTTGTCCGTCCGTGATTAGCCACTCCTATCTCGGCGACACTTAATTAGTTTTAATTCGCGACAAACTAACGCGAGAAATGTAGTTTTGTGTAATATATTTTGTGATTGTGGTGTTGTGACTATATCACTAAGGTGCTATAAGAAGTCACAATGACGGGACGCTCGGGTCGTGGTGTGTTTGGAAAACTATTCTCCAAAAAGCATACAAATAGGGACGAAAGAGTTACTGAAATCGGGATGCCTACCAATGTTAAACAACATATTCATGTAAGCAGAAATTTAGAAACAGGGATGTTGGAGGGATTACCAGCATCATGGTTGAGACAGTTAAACGCACAAATATCTCCAGCAGAACAAAGTGAAAATCCAAATGCGGCTATACAGGCGGTTGCCTTTCATAATTTTCATGTTTTAAAAAAGGAACAAGCAGAAAAAGAACCATGCAAACCTATCGTAACAGAAGAAGCAATTACAAAGGAAGGCTTAGAAATGAAAAAATTCTTGGCCAAGAAAAATGCTCATCAAAGTCAAGATTCTGATATTTCAATAGGTCAAAGCAGTGAGGAAGATGTTGGTAGTAGTACTGACACACTATCACAGAGGCAAACGATGCCTGCTGCACCTACAAAAAATAGTATTAAAAAGAAAGATGCAATGATGGACCTAACAGCTGTGGTTCAAGACCTAACCCTTATAGGTACAGAGCCAGAAGAAAGTCCTATTCTGAGAAAAAAAGAACTTATAAATGCTGCTATGAGTGATGAGGAAATTTATGAGGAATTAAGAAGAATTTGTAATAAAGATGATCCATATGTGAGATTTGAGCGAGTGAAACAGCTCGGTGCTGGAGCTTCAGGTAGATATACTGTTATTATTATTTTATAATGTACTAGCTGCGCCTTAGGGTTTTATAAACCTTCCTCTTTAATCATTTAAAAAACTGCATGAAAATCGGTTGCTAACTTTTAAGTATATTATAGGAACAACCAGAAAAAAGCAACTTTGATTTATAGAAGTTAAATATATATAGTAAAATTAACACATTAAACATGGTGTAAATGTTGTGTTAAAAGTATCAACTACATATTTCATAAAAATATATCTATTAGGCCTATGATCACACATATAGATTTTATCTCGTCAAAGCCACATTTTATCTTGAATGATCTACCTCTACTATTGGTAACCATTGTTTTATCTATAAGATATCTTACCTTCCTAATATAATACTTCAGAATTACTAACCATAATTTAACTTCTAGGGTAAATTTAACTAACCAGCAATATTATGTTCTTTTGAAGTGATAATAACAAGATATTATATTGTCTAGCCTGACTGTATTCAATCTTTAGATATAATAACATAATATACAGAAAAGCCACAGAGATGTTTAAAATAAAGAACTTAAAATTACAAAAATTTTTAAAGCTTTTGGTGAATAAAAAAAGACCTTTAGTTTTACAATTAAAACATAATACAAACATTAATGTTAACTTAAATGATGGTAATATCTTACAATACAAACTTAACAAAAAAAAATTCACATCCTGTGTTTGTTAAAAACCTAACCTTCATTCAATTGAATATTGTAAGGTCTTGGTCCATATTCCCATTAATATACCTATGCTGACTCTAAGATTGTAAAAACTTTATTTACCCCACCCAATAAATACTATCTAAATTCCAAAAAAAAAAAACTTAACCATAGAAATGACAAAAGTGTCTGAAGTATACACACTTTGTATGACACTGAAGTATAAAAGCTAACAAATTCAATTTTAAGAGTTTTTACTGTATTTAAGTTTTCTAATATAAGATATGGTATGTTAATAATCATTGCTTTGGCATATACTGATGAAGCATTTAATGATAAAGAAACATAAATCTAAAATTGTGCATGCATATTTTACTTATCCAAGTTAAACTGTAATAAGAAAAAAATAATTCCAAAGATGTTTATGCAACCTATGCTAAAACTGATATATTATACAGAGGCTATATAAATTCACAGGTTTCCCAGAAGTTAAATGATATTAGTATCTTATCAGTTGATACGACCTTGATACCATGATTGTAATTATGTATTAAATTTGTACATAACTTTGATATCAATATTGCTATTTCTCGTCAAACTAAAACTACACAATTTGTAAATACAAATTATAATAATTACTCCATCCAATCACTTTTCATTTCATGTCTACCATGTGTTATGTGTTTCAGTAAATATGTATATACAAAACATTTATCCCACAAATTTTTATGATACAAATTATTTGAGTCTCTTTCAAATACTAGTTCTTATCCATTTGGATGGACATTTGTCCATTAATGTATTTAATGCTCCGTAACAATTTAGATAAAGACATTCATAAGTTATCACAGTTGTGATGCAAGCAGTTATCTCTATACTTCTCATGTTTGGTTACATTCGATGCAGATTGGAAGTAATGTGTATTAAATGAAATGGAATGCTTTACTTAAATAAGTCTTTTTTTTATACACAGAAAACAAAACTAAAAATAACATTTAATTTTATTTTCTATACAATATTTATTTACAATTCTGTGTGTAAATAACTGCAACTTTGTTTCCTTATTACAGGTGTGGTGTTTGTAGCAATTGACAGTAAAGATAATTCAAGAGTTGCCATTAAAGATATTGACCTGACAAAACAAACTAAGAAAGATCTTATCTTAAATGAAATTAATGTACTAAAAGGATTTAATCACAAGAATCTGGTCAATTTCCTTGACGCTTTTCTAAGCTATGATCACTTATGGGTGGCCATGGAATTGCTTGATGGAGGATCTCTGACTGATGTAGTAACTGAAGTTGTAATGAAAGAGGGTCAAATAGCAGCAGTCTGTCGAGAAACCTTGCAAGCTATATCATTTTTGCACTCCAAAGGTACCATTCACAGAGACATCAAGTCAGACAATGTCCTTCTTGCAATGGATGGGACTGTTAAAGTTACCGACTTTGGATTCTGTGCTAATATTGTAGGCGATGAAAAGAGACAGACAATGGTGGGTACACCATATTGGATGGCACCGGAAGTTGTTAAGCGAAAGCAATATGGAAAAAAAGTAGATGTATGGTCTTTAGGAATTATGGCAATTGAAATGATCGAAGGAGAACCTCCGTACATGAAAGAGACGCCGTTGAGAGCTTTGTATTTTATAGCGGCTGTTGGGCGACCAAAGATACCTAGATGGGAAAAATTATCTCCTGCATTCCAAGATTTTCTGGATAAATGTTTACAAGTTGAAGCTGATGACCGAGCTACAGCTGAAGAATTGTTGGAGCATCCTTTCCTCGAATGTGCCATGGAACTGCGTACCCTTACTCCTCTTATAAAAGCCGCACAAAAAATCCTACGTAAGAATTACGATTAGGTGAGACTGTTTGGAGCATTCATATACTGTAGGTATTTAATTTAAGCAATATCTCTTTACAATTTTGATACAAACTTTTGACTTTCTGATACATTTTACATCGATTAGTATGACCATAACAAAATATTTTCATGTGATTTTTACTTTTATGAATATAATTCGTCCAAATAAGCAGTGCCAAGTATAAGAGTTCAATATTTTTGTTAGGCATTAGAAGGTATCGGCTTAAACATAGAGTTAGAATAATGTAAAAAAACAGGAATTAATACACCTAATGAGTAAATATGACTGTTGCGTTTTAAAGTGTGATGAACGCCACGCTAAAATATACATATTTATATTTGAACGTGAGATAAGGTTAAAATTTTTATGTATTGTTTTCTGATTTACGCGGGCTTATTCAAGATTACATAAGGTCTACTGTGCATCTTTGTGTAAAGGTCATCCTTTGTTTTGAGTACATAACCGTGCGAATTTTCTTCAACACGTCAACATAGTACTAAATGTACGATAGACCTCTGTAAATAACTTTAGTTATAAGTATTGTGTTCAATAGTCAAAAAGTTGTTTGAATATTTTGACTACACGCAATTCGCGTTGGCTTGTCTTATCACGTTTAGAGGTGATATCCTATCTACCTATAAATATGTTGATAAAAATACTTCGTAGGTTCACAAAGTATTATATTGTGTTTAAATGCAAAAGTTACAATAATACCTACATGGCATATACATATTTTTGTTACTTAAATGCATGATTCTGTCCAGAATTAATCGAATTTGCTTCGTATATATTATATATTATATACCTAATAAAGGTAATAAATTTAATAAGGCAACGTACATACCTATTTGGCAATAAAATTCTCAACTTGAAAATTATATATAATTCCTACCAATAAATTATACCTATGCCATTATTGTCTGATTCTTTGTTATTTGTTAGTAATTTTGATTTTAGCATAGGTGACGCTCGGCTTATGGGTGTATTCTGATTTCTGAACCAATTCGTTCTCTTTAACAGGATAATTGAGCCTGTATTGTATTTTGTGACAAGTGAATGATGACGTATGAACTAGGAGGTCTCGAGTTGTTTGCAAAATTGCAACTGGCTAGCGTCAAGCGTGTTCCTTTCATGATATTGACTGAGATACAAGAAATGTTGTAAGGCCTTGATACGATGATAATTTCCACCTTAAATTTATCTCGTTTGCGGGATTCATTTGTACTACCTTTTTCAATTAATCAGACATAACATATGTATAAAAGTATATTCTTTTATAAGGAAAACAGCAATTAGTATAATATGCTTTGTTAGGAGATACTAGAATGATGTACCTACTTTTTATCAAAATTGCCACATACAACCATCACAACAAAGTAAATATGAGTTACAAGTCTGCATATAAATACTCGTTTTTTGCAAACCAACATACACAAATACAAAGAGACTTGGTCGTGACATAATGCCAAATATGTAAATCTTATAAATGAATGAATTATGAAATTATTTAGTAGTTACGATTCTCTATTTTTAAGTTAAAACATTTAAATAAAAAATAATTTTGTAGCTGATCATATTATTAATGGAAGGCAATAGAAAGATTTATATTTTTTGATACTGTGAAATTTTCTCTGACATTCCTTTTTTGCATCTTATAACTGACCAAATATTTTTATACTTGACTTTGTAGTGCTTTTAGAAGTAAGTTTTATTATATACAACTTGTAGTTGTAACTGGAAACATATTTTGTCTATGCTCATTATTCTGGCCATATAGGTACCTATTATATTTTTTTTTCTAAGATATCTTTGTATGATATGGCGTAACCTATAAGTAGATAACTTTCAGGCACGAAAAAATTAATAATTTCCTCACGCTAATTAAATTACAAAAATATGTTTTAATATTACCTACACCTAGTCTACATACATTGTATATGTATATATTATTTGTGAGCTATGGTTGAGAAGTAGAATATAACCATATTCATTTACAATTGAATAACGTGAATCGTAATTTTTTATTTCTTAACCTGCTAACATATATTTGTGGCCATTTATGTTGTATTGCAACTCTACCATGATTCGTATAAACATATAGATATAGTAATAAGTAGTACATATATTTTGGTATAAGTTATTGTACCAATTTTAAATCGACAGGCATTTTTTATTTAGTATTATAACTGGTATTATTTTCATTCTTAAAGTATTATGGAATATGGATGGATATGCTCTAAAAGAATTGTAAAATGAGACTGGTGACATTTTATCAAACTTTTCCATTTCAGTGTTGCAACTTGAAATAATTTACCAAGAGTGCCTGTTTGTATCTTATATTGGTAAATTATGAATTATAAAAAATTATGTAAAGAAAAAAGCAACATCAATTAATGAATATAAATTGTGTAATAACATAATTTTCCTACATACTCGTAATTTTGCTAAATGCTTGCATTGTAGGAAATATGGTATGCAGGTGATAAGATTTTCTTTAGTTTCATGTAAGCATTGCTGTCGCACAACGAATTGCATTAATATTATTAAGGCTATATTGCATAGTGGTAAGTTTGTATACACCAATGACACTTTTTGAACCTTTTATTAATAGAGTTGCCTATTAAATTATTTTTTTAAATATCTTTCATTGGTTTATTTTCTGTATCCAATAATAATTAAACAAACCTGATTATTTGTGTCCAATAATAATTAAACGAACCTGATTATTATGTAGATTTAATATATAAATTTTATAATTCCAAATTAATCTGTTTATACTATGTGAAGAGTAATGAAAGTAAACAAGAGCCTTTTTTTTTTCTTTGTTCTGTAAATTATTTTATTTACAACACATACTATATGTACCTCATTAATTCCATACATCTATTAAAAATCTTTTTTCTTTTTGCATATCATTAATATATTTTTCAGCATCTTGTTCTAACATATTATCATTAATGATGAGACTCATTTTAAAAGCCTCTTTGACTTGTGATGCTACAACTTTAATATCGCCACAGAAATAGACAAAAGCACCTTCTTTGATTAACCTTGTTACTTCTGCTCCCTTTTCTAATAAAGCGTCCTATAAAAAATGTATTACTTAATAACATAGTACATATATTTCAAAGATACATTCATTTGTATGATGAAGAAGAATTCTTTTATTAATGATTATATTATTAATATTAATGTTTATTCAACCCACCTGCACATATTTTTTATCAGATTCATTTACTCTTGAAAAGGCTGTTATGAGGTCACTGAGAATTCCTAAATGTAAAAATCTCTTGAGTTCTGTTTCATACAGGTAATCCAAAGAAGGATTGCGACATCCATAGAATAATATTGCTGGACCCAATTGTATATTTAATTTGACACTCAGATGTTCCCTTTCTTCTAGAAATCCTATAAATGGAGATACACCAGTTCCTAAGCCTATTAATATTATCGGTGCTTCGGTTTGTGATGGTAAAGCAAATCCATTGATATTCTGTCTCAAATATATTTGTACTTTGCTATTGTTTTGGTCATCATTAAGATTTAAATCTTTCATTTTATTATCTATGCTATCATTGTTAATTATCTGTTCCAACCATCCAGTTGTAAGTCCTTTTCGTTGATTTCCAATATTCATTACAGAAAAACAGATTTTTATAATATCAGGATTTGTATATGGGCTATTAACAATAGAATAAGGCCTTGGTAGAAGTCGGGGCAAGTGCTCAAAAAGAACTTGAATTGGTGGTTTGCAAGATTTAAATGTGCTTAGAATATCAATAATACAAATGGAATTCTCTAAGATTTCTGACGTATACATTGCAGTGCCTTCTTTACTACATAGATATTGAAGAACTTGTTTCTCAGATTCATCTTTTGTGTATTTCGATAGAGCTAATAGAAAAAGCTGAAAATGAAAAAAATCATTATATAAACTTCATATAATATATCACTCATTACATAATATATTTATAAAAAAATAAAAACGAAAATACCTTTTTTATTACTCCTCTTAAATCTACACAATTTGTTAGAGTATATTCTATTGTAGATTTCACTGGTATATGCAGAGGTATTTTACCTTTTTGATTAAGGTCTATACTTAAAGTGTATTGCTTAAACTTGACATCTTCTAAGCCCAAATAATTGATTACAGCATTCACTTCATCTTTCCTATTCCTAGGAATAATACCAATAGTGTCTCCAGGTTTAAATGAGTAATTACTGCCCTTAAAATTAACATTACATTGTTAGAAGTATTGTAATGTGTTTTTCTTACATTAAAAAAGCACTAAATAAATATACTATCATATACCTACTGACACATCAAGATCTATTTCATAAATGTCTTTGCAATCATTGTTCACAGCAGATAGCCTTCGCCAACATTTAATTATTGCTTGGAACTTTTCGCTTTGTGCGAACGGCAAAACAGGATTTTTACCATTGTATTCTGGACTTTTACTCTAAAAACCGACGAACTAATTAAAAGATGTTACGTTTGTAAAATCTGATTATTGATGCTATTTACTTACTTTACATTCGTCATAATTTATCTTTAGAAATGAATCTTTCACACTTGGTAAAGTAAGATTCATTGAAGGATCTTTTGTTAATATTTCATGAATTAAATCCACGTAATTTTGTAACACCACCATAATTGAATCATCAATAAATATTAGCGAAGCTTACAAAATACAAAAAGTAAAACAATTATTGGTTTCATATAATTTCACAATATTTAAATTTCTCATGTCCATGTGCATTTGAGTTTTGAGTTTTGACGTTTATTGAACATAATTTATGTTTCAGAGTTCAGACGTAAAATATTTTTGTTTTTAACGTCAAACTGACTGTCTTCTGTCATTCACGACAAAAAAAAATTCCAATAATATATATATTTGCTTGTGCTTTAAGCTTATGGCTGTTCATCTTCCAGTTTAGTATAATTTAAATAGATTTCGGTAGTGTACACGCTGTTAGATAATATTTAATTTTTATAAAATTTTGTGAACTTGTTGGATGGAATTTAGTTTTATTTATAGATTGAGAATATTTCTCGCTTTACGCTACTACAAACAACGGATTCTGGGACAAATTAAACGGAGCTCGTTTGTCGTCCCATTGTACTCTCTTTTATTTATATTTTAATAAATGATTCTTACAATGATATTATATATTTTAATAGGTACATATGACACATACAAATCAACCGAAAAAGTGATACGCACAGCCGCGGCAGCACACAAGCCACACATACGTTGTTTCAATTTACACTACAAAACAAAACGATAGAAAAGAGATAGTTAGTTTTATCAGTTGCGCATGAATGCAAACAAAAGACCAGCCACCTATCAATTAAAAGCAAGACGTCGGATGATTTTCCTTAAAATTTTGTTTTACAATATATCTATTTAAAAATTAATATCATTTCATTGGATTCCTAACACTACTCTTAAAAAAATATAAAATCAAATAATAAGTGCTTATTACGTTAAGGAATTCGTTAGGTCTTCTTTTAAAATAAACATATTAAGTAATATCAATATATATTTTAAACTTCACTGGAGCCAACTGAAAATAAAACCGCCAATTAAAATTTTAAAATTAAAATAACAATTAAAAATCACTACAAAAATAAATTAAGAACTTACGATCCATAGGAACTCCATGATCTTCGGTAAAGCCCTCCACACACTCTGGACAAAGTGTGGTGTCGCATGGATTTGGAGTTGTTGTTGGAAAAGCGGGCGTCAGCTCTACAGGTGGGGGCTAAAAATAATTGTATACGTTAAATTGTATTATTTTATGCTGTTATGTTTCTATTATTAATAGCTGTAAAAATTAATTTGTAAATTTTATGATCTCACAAATGATAAGTTGACTAAAAATATGTAGAAATATTTTTATGGGAGGATATTAATAAAATTATAAACAGCTCAAAGGTACCTCAAGTCTATACAAATACGACAATCGACATGGATCCCAGGTTGTGCAAAGCGTTGCATTATGCATCATATCTTTCCGTGGCTCGTCTCCGAAGTAATCGAATGTTATAACAATATTATTATCGATTGCACATAAACCAAGGAAATCATCAACAGATACCTGGCAATATAAAAATTAGATTTAATGTTAATCATATTCATATTTATTTCTCTCCTACAATATCATAAAAGCAGCATTGAGTAGTATACTTTCGTTTTATTTCCACAGTCTAAGGTTCCATTTTGAAAATAGTTGTTTTCTCTTTCCCCATTGCCGAGACAAAACATCCAACCTTCGTGGAATGAATACTCTATAGGTGCAACTTCAGCTTCTATGCACGGATCGACGGGAACGGGAATAGATTGCTTGGAGTATGTACATTTCCTTTCGTGCATATTTGCTTGTACCCTGTACGCATCTAAATCAGGCTCGGAACCTTCGGGACACTTGTAATAGTTTCCTGTGAAAATTCTCTTTAATAGTATTTATTTATACATCAGTATAGTTATACATAATGATATATGTATAACTTAAATGAAATACGTAGCATAGAATACCATACAATACCATTTTGTATAATATACGTTGTTTTTTTTGACGCACTAATTACTGTTCGCACAGTGAGACCGTTACCACCGCTTTTGATATTTTCCATCAATACTTCTTGTGCTGCTCTCTGTTCGCGAGACCACTTGGCAGCTTCCTCTGCGAGGATTTGGCGACTAACTTTGCCTTCTGATTGCAAAGACTAAAAGTGTTCACGTTTTTATTAAACCACCAAAGAAAATACATACAGAACAGCATGTTTTTTTAGTACTTACTTGTGGAGGACTTTCCATTATAACGTGCGGTCTTCCCAAGGTATGTTGCCATATCAATTGCGCTGCAACTTTATATTTCGTGCTATGGTGAAGTGGCTGAATCTGCAGAATTCCATACCACGCCAACTCCCTATATACACTATCTGGCAAATAGCCCGTCTATAAATAAAAATAAAAAAACTTAAAATCAAATGTAAAGTACGCGTCATTTATGTTTAGCGATTGACGAGAATAGCTGCGCATCGGTAGAATCGCGCTCGTAATTGTCGTATTGGTGCGAAAAAGACAACACGACTGGGACAACCAATCAACGCTCGCGCACCCGACGATCACGCGCCCCGCACGCCGCGCCCCTACTTCGATACCTTATTTTTGACTTCTGCGCAGGTTTCGTTCAGCGCTAAAGATTCGTGACGCGTACTATACAACTGTATATATATGAATTATGAGTATTGTGTCTGGTGTTCGTGATAAAAATAAGAAATGTATGTAGAAATAATTCAATAAAAAACTTACCGGCATAAAATCCATATGCCACTGAAATATTGTAAAGTTGCATTGATTTAAAAACCGTTATAAAAATTACATTATTTATAGGTATATATTTCTATTGTAAATAAGTATAATTAATTTTCTTTACCTCTTCTTCCGGTTGTTCAGTTGGCGACATTTCTATCAAAATAACAAGATTAATAAAACTATAATACGTACATGCAAAACATGTGAATAAGTAAAAAAAAATTTATAGTGTTGTCTGCAAATACTTATTATAAAAAAAAACTTTAGAGCTGCTTTTATTTACCTTCATAATCTTGCGTATTGACGGGAAGGAACTGAAAAGTTTAAGAAAACATACTATATTTTAAAAAAAAGATATCGTAAAACAACGTTTGGTACTCCACAAAAGACGTACTGACCAGTATTATAATATTCGTTAGTAGCAAGGCATTATTATATCTGCATAAACCCATTTTGCACAGTTACCTTACCGTGTGTGTGCCTTATTTCAAACCTTTCTCAAAGCTTAGACGTAACGTAAGTTAGTGATGTTAACAATTAGAACGAAGATTAAACTTTACGACTATGCTTGTTATTTCTAACCAATTTATATTTTTTGTATGAATTACTTGTTATTGAATTGTTGTATGGTGTGTTTAATTTATTCTTCAATTTTAAAATTCCAAAAAATAAATTATGCCCCTACATGTTGTCCTTTCAGTGACTTGTTTAGTAATAATTAATATGATTCTTCTTCTTTAGGTGGCACTCCATTACTGGAGGTTTGCCTTTAACCTAGCCCTAACTTTTTTGAAATAGAAAAATTTGTCCCTGTCGCCAGCCAACCAAAAGAGGTATTTTACGTTGTTTGTCCGCGATTGACTACTAAATTACCTACTGAACCTATTTTAAATTAAATTTGTATACCGTGAGCAGTTTGATACAATTTGAAAGATAGGATACTTATATATATGATATCCCGCTATTGCCCCAGAAATAGGAAATACGTGGATAACCGCGAATACAGTTAGTAAAATTATAAAATTTTATAGGTATGTCAACAGTTTTGTAGTTTCTTAAACTTTACAGCTGACGCACACAATAGGGTCATCTTTAATAAAAATTTCATAGTATTAATTTAAGGCTTAAAGTTAATTAAACATCTGTTTATGTTTTTTGATTTAGCTCTTTTATTTAGTTAAATACCTATCCTATCCACTTGTATTTCGTAAGATTTTGATAGTCTTCCGGCTGACATTGACAAACTTATCGTTAATCTGTGCACTTTTTTTGTAAAAACAAGCTTTTTGTGTACAAGATTGGGGAGTGCCGATTTATGGATTTTACATTTTTATGAATTAAACTGAAAAACTATAACAATTAGACGAGCCTCTTCAAACGTAATCAATATGAATACGCTTGATAAACAATTGGCTGACTTGCGTATTTATGCCAATGAGCTAGACGCTAAGCTTCAAGATGATATTAATACGACGAAAAGAAAACCTTCAATACCACCAAAAAAATCAAAACCACCTCTGCCGCAGATACCTCAAAGCTACACTGTTAAGTCTGCTTGTGAACCTTCCTATTCGTCAAGATTAGAGTCTGGAAGTAGGACTAGTTCTACGTATTCCAACCTGGTGCCTGTTAAAAGTTGTATTGTGAGAAATTCGGCTCGAGGCCGAAGCGGAGATGTAGTCTTGTATAGCAATTTAATTCCCCCTGGTGGCACAAGTCATGTTTATACCAATGTTCCGATGCAGAGGCCTATGGAAAGCTTTTATGACAGGGATGCTGTATCAGAAGTATCAAGGATTAGTGATGTGGGTATTCAGTCCAATTACAGTGAGCTGAGGCGACCTGGCTCTGCGTATCCTCCTTCTTCAATGTCCGTCAATGCACAGGACTTTTCAACTTATGGTGGATCACAGGCATCATCAACTTATGAATCATTATATGAGCCGATTAATCCTCGCCCTTGTAGCCAATTGTCTGGCACTTCGTTATATGGCGGCTATGTTGGAACTACAATTGAATCTACTCCAGAGCCAGATGATGCATTGTATTGTGGGAATTGCTATAGATGTGGAGAAAAGATTATGGGCGAAACAACTGGTTGTACTGCTATGGAGAGAATTTATCACATTAAATGTTTCTGCTGCCAACAGTGTGGTATTAATCTGCAGGTGAGTTTTGCATAAGTTTCATTTTTTGTTTACTAGCATATTATGCATTACATTAAAGTATATACATTCTTGAATCTATCTTTTCAAAATATGTTGAATAGCTTAAAAGATCTAAGCCTACATAGCAACCAACATAATGCGAAAGGTTTTGTTCTATAGTAACCTCAGGTTTTAATATACTACATTAAAGTATTTTTTTGTTCTTCAATATGTCTTAAAATTATTTAGCATTATTCATACCTAAAGAAGAATGTATTGTACCTCTTAATGAACTCACCACAAATGTTTATTCTCACTTTTCAGGGCAGGCCATTTTATGCTGTGCAAGGCAAGCCATTATGTGAAAGAGATTATTTGGAAACATTAGAGAAGTGCTGTGTATGTAGCGATCCAATTCTGGACCGTATTCTGAGGGCTACTGGAAAACCATACCACCCTAGATGTTTCACATGCGTGGTATGTCAAAAGAGCTTGGATGGTATACCATTCACAGTGGATGCTGTTAACCGCATTCATTGCATTGAAGACTTCCACAAAAGGTACAAAATCAATTTTTTTTTATCACTAGTCTAAGGAAATTATAACAATCTTATGACAATGTAGCCTTTACTATTGATCTATTCTATTTAGATATTCATTTATGCAAGGTTTTCGCACTACTAAATTTGTTTGAAATATTTGTTTTATATGAATTGCTCCTGCCTCAGTATACCTAAGTTCTCTATTTATTCTTCTCCTGAAAAACAGTTTTTATTGTCTCGGGAGCCTGTCAGAAAAGGTTTTGTATCACCTTATTATGGAAAATAAATTATTATTATTATTATTCTAGATATGCACCTCGATGTGCTCGCTGCAGGGAACCAATTGTTCCAGAAGGAGGAGCGGAAGAAACCGTCCGAATTGTTGCTTTAGATAAAAGCTTTCATATAGCTTGCTATTCTTGTGAAGATTGTGGAGCTTCTCTGTGTTCAAGAGAAGAAGGTAGGGGGTGCTACCCTCTTGATGATCATTTATATTGCAGAGAGTGTAATGCCAGGCGCATTCAAGATCTTTCCAGAAATATTAATTAATTCAACCCAAAGTGGCATTGTATTGAAGCATTATTTATTTAAGTATTATCTTTATTGAATGTAGTGTTTGCTGCCTCTAAATTGTATAGAACTTTAAGATATTCTAGTTGGAAAGGATGTAGGATATCTGAGGTCAGCATTGTATAGAACACTAATGTTTTACCCAAAAAATACTTTTAGATTTATCCTGCACTCCAATAATCTGTTTTAATTCATAAATATATTATTTAAGAAATAACCCTGTATATAATGTAATAACCAAAGTGGTTATTAACTGGGCCTAATGATTTAATATTATTGTTCCATTATTGTGGACAACATATTTGTTTTTAAGATTTTATATATTTTACATGCAATATTAGTTTTACAACATTCCACGTTGCATTTATATTGAATAGGTCATTTAAGGCTGTGTAGAATTTTACAGTATTATATGCAAAGGATTATGTGTGTGATTTTAGAAAATAATACTAATGTTGTAAGTAATCAAATATTAACCAACACATTAATATAGGATTTGCAAGTTTAGTGATTGATTGTATAATATAATTATATTGGTGCTCTATAATCATAGAGCACCTGTTTCCACTAATGGTGGCACAATATGGTGTTGTAAATTTACCTTTGGAAAATTTTTTGCATGCATGATCAAACATGGCTTAATTTAATGTATATTACAAGTGTATAAGTTTTGAATTGGCCAGTATTCAAAAGTGTGTCTGACATATTAGAATAATTTATTTATAAGAATTTATTAACTCGAGCAAACAATTTGTAAGGACATTTTATATTTTCCTAAACCTCCTATAACCGTGCCATTTTGATTTAATTATTTTAGTATTGGTTGTGTTATTTTAATTTCATTGTAAATATGTATTTTAGTATTTTATATTGCCTATATAAAAAGTACCTAGTTGTAGTGGGTCATTTTAGTACATCAATTCTTGATTAATATTTCTATAATGATAATATTCATTATAAAAAAAAATTCCATCTTATGCTGTTTAAATATCTAGATTTCGTGAAATATGAGTATTTAAGAGTTATTTAAAAACTATCGGCTCTATAAATGAAACTGCCAAATTATAATTCAATTATATAAACTATAAAAGGATATTATAGATAAATCTATTCATATAAAGCTTTCTGTACAATTTCAACTAGTCTTACTAAATTACTGTCTTAGAAGTATCCAATATACACTTTATTGACTTAAATTTTGCTAGATAATCCGTCATTGGTCGTTAGTGTGTACCTTCTTAAATGTTGTGATTGTACTTAATCGTAAATAAAGACATTTTAAAAACATAGTTGTTTTAATATGTATGTTTAACATTCGAAAGTATTTTTTTTAATGTATCATGATAAACGCTACACAAATCTCGATTTTGTATTAATTCAAGAAATTCACTATATAATAACAGCAGCAATCGGCTACACTTCAAACTCAGCCAAATACATTCCATAGTTTTCAGTTAAGAGATTTATTTTGTAACAGGGGACATACGAGCACGCGAGCCGTTTGATTGTATTTGTAAGTGATCATCGCCGCTCATGAACAGTGAACACCAACACTCGCATAGCTTGACAACTCTTGAGTGGAGGGAGAAATGCGTTATGCGATACACCCTCACAAACTTTCGCATTTAAAGAACGTATTAGAGTTTAGAATGGATGGAGTATGTTGCAATGCATTGCATAAAATATATTGACTGAGCAACAAATTGAAAGTTTTGAGGTTATTATGCAATTTTGTCTGCAAAATATAACAATATAACAATTATGTGATATGAAATAAAATAAAATATGCGTGTACCACACATCGGTTGACTTTCTCTCTAGACGATTGTACAGAAGAATAAAAAATATGTTAGGAACTAAAATGAAATTCATGTATTGTGTCAATTAAACTTTTATTCTGCATACTAAACATATACAACATTTCCCAAGCGTTCATCTTCAATCCATTTGAAATCTTATCTAACTTATCTAACTAACAAGAAGACTTTGGCTTCTTTTCCAACGATTATTACAAGACATTTAAAATAACACTTCATCTTATTTCAATTTTTTTAACAAATGCAAATATTGGCTGAGAACATCAAAATATAAAGGTGTGTTTAAAAAAAAGTAGGTAGCATAGTAAAAATGTCTTTAAACCAAACAGGTATAGAATTTAATTATGTAATAACCACACATATGAATTGATGTTTAATAATTGTCCCATAAATCTTGTAACATAATAAATGGATCAATTATCACATAGAAAATGAAATGAAACATTATATTTATATACATACATATTTGACGCGAGGTGAAATATATTTAAAATTATGTTAATGTGTCTACATGCATATCTCGGTTGATACATTTGAATGAAAAGTTAAATGAAAACTCTCTTAGAGATTCAAATTATTATTATTATAACCAGTCTATTAGTTGCCTCCAGTGCCCGTTTACATTTATTTACACCGCTTTGCGTTTCGGGCGCCCACAACTTTAAATATTTGTTACCTCTATCATAGTACTCAAAATTTATTGAGGTTTCAATAAACTATAAAAAACCAAAGCTATATATTTGTGGGATTAGTGGTTTAATTATTTAAATACTTTACTTGAATAAAACGACTTTATTTCTAGGGTGTACTTAGTTAACTGAAAGTCAAAACTTTTCAAAAACAATTTCTCCATATAAGTCAAATTTAGAAGTGATTATAATGGTGATGTATTCTTCTACAACTAATAAGGCTTTCGGGAAATATTTAAAAACAAATGCAATACTAATTACAGGGTACCCTTAATCATACTTTATACAAAATTTACATCAGTTCTGAGGAATGTAAGGGTACACACAGTCCAACATGGGAATATTATCTAAAAATTTACATGTTATTCTTAAAACTTAGCACTAGCATTAAAGCTATAAAAAGCTACGTTTAATTAAATCAAAAACTTTAAAACAAGAAACAACTCATAGCTCTTTCACTAAAATTGACTTGAACTATAACAGTTCAAGTTAACTTCAACTCATATCAAATGTAAGCAAGCCAATGTTTAAAGACGAGTTCATTACCCACCAAATATTTACTTTTACAATCACCAAAAACCATATCCACATTACTGATAAGAATGAATGAGTTCAATGTTCAATATTTGAACTTAAAAAAAGTATAGTGCATTTAGAAAATGCCAAAATAAGAGAATCCTGTAAATCAGATATTTTTAAGCATAAACTAATAATTAACAGAAGGTTACACATCAGTGATTATTACATTTTCTCTTTTAGTGAAAAATCCTAAATGCACTTTATAGGGTTAACACTTACAACTAAACTGAACTCAAATTATTTGTTAAACTAAACACATTCTATACACACTATTATCTGAACGAACTCTTCCTGCGGTCAATCTTTTCGACACTGGGATTCCATTCACCATCATCAGGATCATCACCTTCAAAGACGAGAGGTGACATTGGAGACATAGAGCTGGATTCCTCAATCTCTTCTTCTATCCTTGGCGGAGAAGGCTCTGGACTACTTGGGTGATAGGACTCTGGCATCACAGACAACATGTCCTGATACATGTCATCGGGGAGAGGAAACTGTCGAGGACTATACGGCCTTTCAAGCTGTAATTAAATAAATTCAATACATCATAAAGTTATAGTAAAGAATGTTTGTTGATTAGACCAATTAAAGTTATTAATATTAATCACAGAATATAAATACCAGAGAAATATTGTAACTGCAATATTGTTTAATAGTATGAGAGCCTACGACCAACATTTTTGTCTCATAGCAATACGGCCAAAACCGCATCAAATCGATAGATACGATTATCCTGAACTCGAAAATACCAATAACGGACATTTTCCGCGTAGCGTTTGATCTGACCGAATTTTCAAAATTGTCAAAGAATTTTACCGAACTGCTTCATAGCAATATGTCTGATTTGCAGACTGTAGTTGAATGATAGTTCTTAGGAAACATATTTTTCAGACATTAGTGGTGTAGCGCAGACCCGTAAAATCACTTAAAAAATTAAAAATGAGACAAAAAAATGTCTCATAGCAATATGTCTGAAAATCTTTTTTATTTGTAAATTTTGGTTATTTGATGCGAACAAAACAATTTTCGGACTGAAATGGGAACGCATTAAATGTTGAGACCGTTTTGAAAATGTTAACAAATTTTACCGATCGGTATCATAGCAATAGGTCTGAAAATTGTTGGACATGATAAAATAAGTTGCCATGTGCCAAAAATTTATATCAGACAAATTAAGTGTAGCACTTTCTCTATCAGACAACTTTTCGATACACTTAAAGTGTCTGAAAACAGGTTTTTGGTCATCATGCTATGATACAGGTCGGCTAAATTTGTTGTCATTTTCTAAAATGTGCTCAGGCTTAATATATATAGTTAATACAGGCGCAAAATGTCTGTAAACAAAATTTTTCGTAATACAATTATAAAATCTATGTACATTTTCACTATCAGACGTATTGCTATAATACCGAATGTCTTTTTTTTTGACACAGCAGAAATGGCCTCCCACGCAGTTGCTACACTTTAAACTGTTACTACACACCTAGTCGGGTTCACAATCATACAATCTAACGATTTTATAGGGTTTTGGCTGTATTGCTATGAGACATGGTTTTGGTCGTGGGCTCTTGTACTATATATTAGGTAGTAATTCTAATTACTTAATGAAAAAAATTATAATAATTAGACATGTTAATTGTAGAACATGTCTGTATAAGATAAGGATAATCCCCACTATTTTACTATGAACAAACAAAATTATAATATTAATACAAGCATGTAGTAAAGATTTAGGGTTTTACAATTATTAAAGACTTAACTTACCTCATCATTGGTTGATGAGTTACTGTGTACATAAGATAGCACTTGGGGCAATGGAGCTTGTGGTTGAGGAGCAACTGGTGGTCTAGGTTGCTGTTGCACTGACTGTTGAGGATGTTGATTTTGTTGTTGGTTCTGCTGTGGTTGTTGTTGTTGTTGTTGGTTATTGAGGTGTGGTGTCTGCGGGTCTGACTCTGTATTCGCTCGTCTCCTTCTTTGTTTTCTCAGATATCTGTTCCGTTCGTGAGTTTCGGCGCGTAAATGACGCTCTTCTACCGCTGGCTCGGAAATATCCTCCTCCTATAAACACATTTTTAATTTTATTTCTATACCTTTATCCTTCGTATTGTTAATTTTCTATGAAACTGCACTAAACAGAGTAAAAACACAAAACACTCATTTGTACCGCAACTTAAGTTTAGTAACATAATTATTAGTTTTTTGGCATCCTCATCATTCTACTGCACCAGGCACCTTGTTTTACATGAAAGCTATATTAAATTACACACATGTAATTCTGTTTTTTGATTTTATATAAGTTCTTTTGTCCACTCTTCATAAATAATATTATGTTATTCGTAAGCTATACTCACATCACTTTCATCCATCACAACATGACTTAATTTGGATATTCCATTATTCACTTTAGGCGAAGGATAGTCCATAACACGCCACCTGAAATGATTTATTTTAAATATCAATAAAAATCGATAACATTTTAAAATACTATAACGAGGAATATAAATAAAGATTTATTTATTTATTTATTCACACTTGGTATACAATGTACTTGACTAAAATAAGGTTTTGATACAATATAAGTAACAGGCGACCTTATCACTTAAGAGTGATCTCTTCCAGGCAACCCATATAAAGAGAGTAAAAAGAATAATTAATGTTGTAGTAATGATTAGAAAACATATTTGCAAGAATAACATTGTTATAATAACTGTACATGTTTACAAATTATGTAGGTAATTTGTTAATAACATTTTATGAAGTAATTTTGGAAAACCATCACATTTCGGCAAGTGACAGCCGTAACTAATACATTTCTCAATATACATAGCCAGTATATCATTTAAGTTTGTAACTATGAAACATTTAAGAAGAGAGCATATTCCTTCCAGAAATCAAGGCCCGCAACGTTCTTGAGTCCCTCGCGAATATTTATCGGCGGAGGTGGTTACTAGCGATCAGTTACCCCTCCTGCTCGTTTGCCCGCTTTTATACAGAGGAAAAAAGCATTTGTCTAAGACATACTTGGGTGTAATGATCTCCTTGTAGGTGAGTATCTCGGGGCGCGTGTTGGCGGCGATGCTCTGCGGTATGACGATGTTATCAATGTCGTATGACTGCCGTCGCCAACCGCGCGACTCGGTGCTTGGACGACCGCGCCCTCTGTAATGGTAAATAATATGCTTGATATAATAATAATTTATTTATTAATTCAATACAATTGATACAATCTAAATTTAATATTCAATACAATTTCAATTCGCAGTGACATTTGTATTGAGTCTGGTGCCTAAACTAGGCTACAAGCCCGTATTTCAGGACACCAGGCCCTTTCACAGATATTAGCATTTGTATATATGTATGCTAATAGGGCTTAAGACGCCAAAGACATCTGCTATTAATTATTTAGTGTTTCTTTGACTAAACTTTTTACAGAAGCACATCTTGAAGACTATAGGGATTCTAAGATTCACACCCAATTTTTCACATGCAAACAATATACATATTGAAATCATACATACTTTAACTAACAAGAAATAACAAATTAAAAAAGTCACAAACATGTAATTATTTTTTTAACATTGTTTTCATTTTAAAGATTTGATAATAAAGATTATTTTACCTTTCTTGTCCAGATGTAGAAGTGTCGTCATCTCGGTCTCTTTCCGTAACTTTTCTTGATAAAGGAGGTCGGCCTCTTTTCAATCCTGTGATCCATAACAAATAGATTTAATTAATATATGGATCAAGTATTTATTTTCAAGTCTGAGTGAATAAAAATTTAAGGGCTATTAAAATAACTAAAGAGAGATCTGTTAACTGTTTTATTTGTTAATTTATAGTTGTAATGAAAGTCTTTTAATATCTTTTTAATTTTATTATATGATTTAAGATTATTAAGTAGTTAGTAAGTGCAGAATAAAGGAAACAATATGTTGTAAAACTAGTAAAAAGTTTTTATTGTTTGTGCATTTTTATCTAGCAGAAACAGATACATGTTAGCATAACAAATCATTGAGAGCAGTCACATGATGTTCTCGCTCATTATTTTACTTTTCTTGCTTCAATAATTTTATAATAAACATTTTATCATACTATTCAAATTTAAATAACTCAATGGTATGTATCCCTGAACCCAATATGATGTTCCTCAACTTTAACAATTCCCAAATCTTATATTGATTTTAAGTGAATGTTACATTTCCTAGCTTTAACTAACTAGCGATTAGCAAATTCTTG
>JADANM010006502.1:4013494-4027216 GCA_026213755.1 Eurema hecabe
CAGGCTCTAGACCATCTGTGTACCAAATTTCATTACAATCGGTTCAGCAGTTTGGCTGTGATAGTGTAAAATTATAAAAAGTTTCAACCCCTCGTGCAACATTTTGGGGGTTGATTTAAAAAAAAGTAGCCTATGGCCTTCCCCAGGCTCAAAACCATCTGTGTACCAAATTCGTACTTATCGGTTCAGTAGTTTTAGCGTGATGGAAAGATAGACAGATAGACGTCTGTCTATCTGTCTATCTTACGTTACGAAAGTAACTGTCTAGTTACTTTCGTATTTATAATATTAGTATGGATCAATCAGTAATCACATACCCTGCACGTCGCTCAGCACCGGGTGGTAGGCGGAGTCGGCCAGGGCGCGGCGCTGCGCCGGCGCAAGCGTGCAGAACGGCGGCGTGGGCTGCGTCGCGTCCGCGCGCCCCGTGCACACCGCGCACGACTCTACCGGGTACTGGCAGCTGCATCTGGAGACATTATCAACAATATATAGTTTATATCTCTATTAAAACTAAAACAATATTCTCTATTTGGTACTGGTTGCTATATTTGGGCAAGACAATATTCACATTATATAGTTTACTAGCAGTTTTGTTTGCATGCATTTATTATACATTATGCATGTATTATACATACATATAAACTTTCCTTTTGAATCTCTATCTATGCTTTAAAAAAACAACATGAGAATTACCTAGTTTTAAAGATTTATATGTATAAGGATATAAGGACAGAGAAAGGTAGTTTGTTTTATACTATGTAGTGTATCTCAATCTTATACTCCAAAAATATTTTTACTAATAATATTTAAGAATGAAATTTTATGACATGCTATAACTGTAAGTGTTGCTATGTGAAGTGTTGAGTAATTGATACAAATTAATAATTGAATAGCAAATCCTATTGTTAAAAAAAATGTCAGTAACTATAATAACAAGATTCATAATTACTTTATGTCAGATGGCTTCGCTGCTTTACTAGTTGCAAGATGCAAATTGTGCATTTGTAGCAGTTTTCGTTTTTTAAATGTATCCCTTCGCAAAGGCCGAACTCTAGCACATGTACACGGTGAATCATCACCTGGCAAGCTTCCTTCATAACCCACAGGTTCACCTTCAAATTCTATTTGTCCCTTAGCTTCTCGAACCTGCAAAAATAAAACAAAGGTAAGTTAAAATTATCTTACTTTACTTTAACTGTAAATTGATTAAGTTTTCTAATTAAAAAACTATATAATCTATTTGTGCATTCTTATCAATGCAATTTTAACACAGCACGGTGCAGCAGTTTATATAGGCCAAGGTCACAATATTGATGGAAATAAGCCTCAAGGCCCATATTTCATAACACATTGCAATATTATGTAAACAAGACTTAAATAAATACTAGAGATTGTTTAAGATGCTATCAACCAAATTGGCTGTAACATATGAACATAACATTAAACTGTTCATCATCATCATATAATCATAAAATATTTCAAAATGGTAATATTTAGAAAAATAATACACATGTTGTGAAATAGATATAATATATAAATGAATAATTTCAATTTATAGTATTGGTTTCATCATGAATAAAGAAGCTAAAAAGAGTTCCTATTAATCAGTATAATTATTATATCAAAACTATTTTATTTATAAGAAAGTGAAACTTTTACCTTCAACTCCCCAGACTACTTTTATATTTTATTGCACTATATTAATCTATACATTCAAAATGTTGAAGTCAAATGTTATGATTTTGATGATTAAAGTATCAGGTATAAGAAGTTAATCTTGAACATACATACATATAACACCGACATAGTTATATTGATTACTGTGTAATATTTATTACATTTAAAGAAATATAAGACTATGAGTTTGAATGATATAAAATTGTTGCAATTATTTACTTAACTTCTTATAAGAAAATTGAACAAAAAATTACTAATACAAAATTAGTAAATCAACAAAAAACAGTTGCAAAATATTGTCTTGTATAATATTTGAATTGAATTTAAATGTAAAGTCAGTCAATAAGAGGCAAACTTTTAATTTTGTTTGATGTAATAATATGATAGTTTGAGGCAATACATACTTGTTTATGAAGATCATTATGTTGCCGTATCTTATATTCCAGTTCCTGAATTTGAGCTTGCAACCAGCACCATCGTGAAGCAATTGATGCCCTTGCTCTTTGCCATGTCCACAATGCACGTTTGTCACTGAAAACCATTGAACAATTTATTTAATTATTCTCTAAGATTCAATTCAATTTACTATTAAAACCGTTCTAATAGGATGACTTTAACAACAATTGTCTACCATTTCTAAGTATTTTACCCAATACAGACAAATACAAACTTTTTTTCGGGTTAAGACCTTGACCATGCAATGAATTATATTGAGCATAGAAACTAAACAATCACTGTTTTTCACATTAATGAAGTAATCTATTTTAAATAATATAATTGAGGGATGATACAAAATAACTGATTTATTATAATCCTGCATAGCTCAATATGAAATTTCACTACATATTCTGTTATATTCATAGAACAAACATTTTAAACTAACTGAACATTATCATCTCAGTTTTGGTATATTTACATTATGATATAC
The DNA here is from genome assembly GCA_026213755.1 of Eurema hecabe. Lineage (NCBI taxonomy): Eukaryota > Metazoa > Arthropoda > Insecta > Lepidoptera > Pieridae > Terias > Terias hecabe. The sequence goes on from JADANM010006502.1 coordinate 4,016,103, forward strand.
AGTTTTATATTTAAGATTATAAACATATTCATATGGCACAAATATATGACCAGTACAAGTCTTATGTGTAATTAAATGGACCCTTGCTACGATATAAGAAATCACACTTACATTGGCATGTGTTGCTGATGTTGATTGTTGTATGGTACAGCCTCATCATTACTTTCAGCTCCCGAGGATGATGCAGTAGCATCAGAATCCAATTGATGCTTCACAACAGACAAGTGTGATCGTATTGCGCCCGCTGTGTCTTCTAATCCTGTTAAAGTTCCAGATGGTATTCCTAATGATGCTGCCCTCGTCACATCACCTTTAGAGGTACCTGGATTGAAGTATTTTGGACCAACCACACTTCTTGATGCTGCGCTAGCTTGTAACGCAGATGTTGTTTCAATCCTTTTTAAAAAAGCTTTTAGTCCCATTGGTCTTCCACCTCCATCTTTTCTAGCACCTCGGGTGCTTTTTTCAAATACTTGGGTAACTTCCTCAGCTATTCTTTTACCAACAGAGCGTGCCTGCAATATTCTTAATCTTCTTAATAAAAATGCACACCTCCTCTCCAATCGAGCCTGCAGGAGTCTAATTTTATCCTCTGCTGCATCTCCTTCAGATTCCACTGCTTCAGGCAAATCGAAACCAGATAATGGAAATATTGCGTCAGGATCACCTGTTGACAAGGTATCTCCTCCACTTTCCAAGGTTTTAATAGCTTGTAATAAATCAGCTGGTACTATGTCACTATTACCTAGATCAACTAGGATTTGTTCCATTTCTTGAGAATCCTTCGCCAAACTAGGCTGGTTTTGGAGCCCCATATCGTCGTCCTCCATGTGTGTTGAGAGGTTATTGACGGACACTAAGGCCCGTCTCCGGTGGGCTAGTTTTTCGGCTTCTTCAACCGCGTCGTAATGAGCCGCTTGTGGTGTCACAGTGAGCGCCGGGGCCATGACACAAGCGCCGCCCGCCGCGGACGCCGGCGCTGAACGCGTCAGGGCGGGCTCCCTATTTCTATCATTCCGACCTTATGTAACACCTGGTTTCAATACCGCACACTTAACTCACACCGTAAAACACTTCACTGCACTGTTTTTCCCAAACATTCATTGTATATTCTTCCCGCCGGCTTCTCAAAGCCGTATTACGAGGTTCGGTTAGATACACTTCCGCGCGCTTCTGAAAAACGGTGTTAACATTGATTATAAGCCGGTTTTATTATAAATAGGTACATTTTGAAGGCTCTCAAACAAACATTGATTGTATATATATTATTTTTGTGCCTTAAAAAAACATAATTCAAAATTAGATCCACGTGATAACAAAAAGTACGCTATAGAAGTCGCAGTTGCTTGTTTCTACTTTCAGTTTGATATGGAACAGGAAACGATACACTTAAATCACTTTTAAGGGATGCTAAATAGTATAACAAACGTAGATCACTATTCGACCACTCTAAATCAACTTACATAGTGACAAAGACATTTTTAAATAACAATGGCGGAATAAAATAGCTCCGAAGAATCAATTTTACCGAGTTGAAACTCAAATAAAATGACGAAATACACCAGACAGAGTAAATCGCAACAAACGCTAGATTAGAAGCACTGAGTTCTAAATGTTAAAAAGAGATGAAAAATACGTCTCCAAATTAGTACTTGCGCGGTAAAGTCAAATACGCAATCTATTTAAAATTTACTCCACTTGATTTTGAATAAATATATTTATTCAGCAAAATATTATTATTGAAAAAAAAATGTATCCATTTACATAATATAATTAAATGCTATAAGAAAGTTTAAATTTATAGTACTTCAAATGATACCGATTTCAACATCGCCACGCTTTACCATAACAATGGAATGTTACAGATTAAAGATCCATGACTCCATGTGTAATTGTTGTGAAATAGTACGTATTTTACTTTATTTATATTAAAATTAAAAATTACATAAGTTGGTAAATTTATCATGGTGTGATGCATTAAATTAGGTTTATGGTACCTATATTCATATTTGCAAAAAAATACTATATAAGACTTTAACATGGCCCTTAAACTTTGCGTATCTATCCGTTTCAATTTACGTTAAATTAATTAGCATTAAGCGGAAGTGCTTTATTTAAATTGATATAAATGATTCGCTAGATATATAAAAAAGCAATTTCTTTAATATGCTAGCCAACAGGCAACAATGAAACGCAAGTTCTCTTACCTACCTAAAGCTACCGTGAGCATCGTCCCATAGACTACAGATGATTTATATACTGTGAAGCGATCTTTGAATTTCCATACTATATTTTTTTTTAATTGTCTATAGTTTCATTAATAATGTACCTAATTAGTAAAACGTTTATATAAATTTAATTTAGGTATAAATAATAAAATCCGAAATTATAAACAAATTGATTAAAAATGACAATGTAACAATAAAATTCTACTTCGAATTCTAACATTTTTGTTAGATTAAACAAGAACGATTTTTAATTGGTACTATTCGGGCTGGAACTAGAAAAAATATTATGTTTCGGGGATGTGATAATAATAACATTTATTTTTTATTAAAGATAAAATAAGTTTTGCACTTTTCAGTGGATATTTTGCACGTTTCATTGGTACCAATATATGTAGTACTCATTACTGCATATGTAGGTACTTTCTCCTCTATAAAACAATTACCTCAAAATTCGAGGGGATTATCAATTTTTCAACTATTACTTAAGTATATTATTTGAAAAGAGAAAAGAAGTGGAGTAAGATATTGCGAAGTATATAATAAATTTTTATATTTCAGTGTAATATTAAAAATCGAAATATTAAACTATACATACCAGAAAGAAAATATGCACATCTTCAAACTTCATTCTGTCAAATTGAATAAAAGCCTGACTTGATAGAGTGCTCATCTTAACATTTACAATTGTCCTTTCTGAAAATAAACAAGGGAAAAACAAAATAAAATAAAATGTATTCACTGATATTATTGATTATTTAAACATAATATCAAGTGACAGATGATACAAGTAATTTGACAAAGATTTTTCTCTCAAATAAAATTGACATAACTCCCAAAAAGTGCATACTCTAACAACATAAAATTATCTATTATAAAAATATATTCAGATGCACTCGCTTAAATATTATATGATATAACTTGTAATGTATGTGTACAGGTAATATTGTCTACAGACATTACATATTGTATTAAAAAGAAATATTTTATTGATGCTCAAGCATTATTTCTCAAATATATGTGGCAAAAAAATAAAGCATCCAACGACTTAATTCTTAAACCTTCTCCATATATTATCAGTTATTTAGGATATCTTAATAAGAATCTTACACCAGATTAATCAAAGCGATATACATAATAATATTGTATCCAATCATATCATATAAAAAATACAATAGGCTGTTGTGTCCAAGAAACAAACATATCACTGCTAACAAATTTATACTTTACAAATATTATTCAATCATATTTGGTGCATGTTGTGCAAACATTTCTATTGAAATAACATGGCCCACTATAATATTATGATTAAATAATAGAATAAATCAAGAATAAATATATACAGGTATACAAAGAATAAATAAGAAAAAATAGTTTGATATTGTATCTTATGTATAAAGATTAACTGGTAGTACCACTTTTATGTGTAATAGTTTCATGTTTATGTAATCCATTTATTAAATTCCAGTAAAAAATAATATTTCAGAGCAGCCTAATTCATGTTTATTAAAAGCCAAAACAATTAAAAAAATGAACCAATATACTTAACAAATTTTTACAATTTCAAGTTTCCTAGAGTTCCTGAAGTGTTTGGTCCTCACCTAAATTATTTTTATATTATCATTAATATATTACTTAAAAAGCTCCTCTGAGTTCCAACTTTCATCTAAACTAGCTAGTTGAAAATAATATTTATTATTTAATTACCTTTTGAGAACTGATACAAGTGTTTGTGTGACAAATAAAAATATATCTTTGCACTTCAAATTACGAATAACATTACAAAAATATAATAAGATGTAATCTTGATTTAGAGGTCTAGGATAATAAATTAAAGTTATTTAAAAGAAATAAAAATAAAATATATAAAAATAAAATAAACCCACCTGTTAAAACGCGCCACTGCCGCAAAAAGAATAGTTCAGTACTTTTCATTACGATTATTATGTTCGCATTCATATAAATTCTGTATTATTTATTATTTCGAAAATTCTCATAATCAGTTCTGTAAGCGGCACAAATGATTTATCCAATATATTATACTTGGGTAAAATATTGTTGCAATATTTTTCAGTTTATTGAAAAATCTTATTTTTTTAATACATTTTCAGTTATTTATACCCTGTGGTCTGTTTGTCAACTTTTGACGTGAACATGATTGCCTATCGAAAGCGAGACTGAAATATTGCAATTCGTTCGCGGCAGCGCGTAAAACGTAGTGATTACATTCTCTTTGGCAGCGCGGCTTATTTAGTTTCAAAAATCCGTTGTACGTGTAAAAGCGAAAATAAAGAATAGTGTAGTTTTATACTCACAGATTACTTTATATATCGTCAAGATAGATGACAATATACTAAATTATTACTATTTGAGAAGTTGAAAAAATGAGTTTTGATAAGAGTCTTATGCATTCAACGCAGCGTACTCCGCTCAAAAGTAACCGCGTGAGACAACTTGTAGCTAAGGACGATACATTGAATATTACACCAATTCTAAATGAAACTTCTTATTTTAAATCTTTAAACGATACAAGCCTTAGGCAGATGTTAGATGATTCATCCATCATTGTCAATACTGGAACTGCCGGAGATGGTTTATGTGAATTATTCTTCGAAATAATCCAATCAAGTCGTCCGTGTGATGTGTTAGATACTTTAGGAAGATTATCCCAGGCTTGTTGTGATTCCCTTGAATTAGTGGAACCATGGAATCGTTATAGTGCACAAAATTTTTGGTTAGCAGAAGAAGCAAATACTTGGAAACTACTTTATTGTCTTTATGCCGATTCACTCTCTGAACACCCAGAATCATTCGAGAGCATCATAACGCAACCCACTCTTTCTCAACAAACTTTAGTTAATGCTCTATTTCAAACTGATTCTGAGTTACGTCTACTTCAGTTATTAGTTGATTGGTTAGAAGCAACAGCTGCATATCAAGATGAAGTGACTAGAACTACTGCTCCAGTGATTGCACATAATATTCATTGGGGTAACACACTACATCAATTACTTCTCGGGACAAGTTTATTTAATAAAGAAAAAAATAAGAGTATGATTACTTGTATGGATCCAGATGCTCCTAGACGTCAGAACAAAACAATTCATTCAGATGATTTAAAGGATGATAGTGATTTATGCAAAAGAGTTTTTACAGAAGTGAGATGTGGGAAATTTAAAGAAGCTGTATCACTTTGTATTAATGCAGGCCAAGCATGGCGTGGTGCTGTTTTGCAAGGATGGAAACTTCTTCATTACGAGCAAAAAGATGAGCCAGATAGTATGTTAGAAATGCATGGAAATAAATCAAGAGATTTATGGAAATGGTGTGCACTTGGTATAGCCAATGATTCAACAGAAAATATGCATTATAGAGCTGCAGTTGCCATTTTATGTGGTTATTTGCAAAAAGCTATACCAGCTTGTCAAGGTAACTGGGAAGATTTGTTATGGGCCCATTTGAGAGTTCAAATAGAGGCTAGAGTGGACAAATTCTTACACGAACATTATGCAACAGCAGAAGCAAATACAACATCACCTGAGGTGTTAGAATTGTTGCAGTCAGAATTACCTGTTGTTGAATTATCTTTAGAACACATTTTTAGTGCTGTCAAATCTTTACTTGAAGGAAAAAAAGAATCTAACTACCAAACTTGTCAGAGATATTTAATGTTAGGTCAGATAAGATCAATTATGCAAGATTCTGTACAATGGCTTAACAGTGCTGAGAATAAATTTGTAAGATTTCTTGCCCATCTAACTCTTATTTTACGTCAAATGGGCAAAGACCCAAAACATGATATTGGAGATATGATTTTGGAAAAATATGTTTCAAGATTGATTGATAACTTGATTGAAGGTTCTTGTGAGTGCCCTGAGCTTATTGCATACTACACTTCTACAGTACCAAATGACAGGCAAGTTCTGTTGTTTGCAGATTTAATGGATCGAGTCAATAAAAGTGACAACAGACAAAATATTGTTAAAACTGGATTGACTGCTGGAATAAATGTTGCTGCATCGGCCAGAATGGCTATAAAGAAATCTATAACAGACATCCAACAAGGCTATGGTAATGTTGATGTGACATTAAATCAAACTACTGCTGTTGAAAAGGACAAAACTCTAATACAGAAAGTGATAGGCTCTTTAGAATGGCTTGCTCTACTTCCTAACCAAACTGTTGAAGGACTGTGGTTGAGCAATGCAATGGTTCGAATGTTCATCTTCATTGGGAATACTGAAGCAGCAATAGCTTGTTTATCAAGTGTCAAGAATATGTTTTCAGAATTTATGAGCAAAATCAGTCCGAGCTCATCAGAACTCCGTGAACATTTATGTTTAAAAGCTTATTTAGAAGCACTAGAAGGATTTGCTACTTGGTACAGACATTATATTAGTGGCCAACCAAAAGATGTTGAGCCATTACCACCAGATGCAACATTTTCTGATAAAGTTCACCATGAACAGCAGTGTGCTTTAGTTGAACAACAAAAAGCCAGGTGGAAAAATGCAGTCCTACACCAATCTCGACACACTAAAACTTTGTTATATAATGTATTACTTTTCCCTGGGGGCTGGCTCCAAGATGAAAATGATAGTGTTTCATCCACAAATTTCACTGAGGATGAAAAGGAAGATCGTAAAAAACAGTTAGAGACTCTGAGAAGATTATGTATTCCAGAAGTTGTTATATTAATACTTAAAATCCTACAAAGTAATGATGATGTTGACAATCACAAAGAAGCAGTCAAATTAAGTGATTTGATTGCAGCTGAAAATCGGTGTTTATATAAGGTTTTTACAAAGTCAAAACTTACAGAAGTATTAGAAAGAATAAAAGAGTCATGCTTAATCCTTTTAGAGAAGGAACAAGATATGTTTGGATATATATTAAATGAATGATTTATAATATGAAACTTTTTAATAAATATTTTTGCATAATTTTTATTTTATTTATATAACAACTTGTAACTTCAACAAAGTCATATTTAATAGATTTGAGCTTTAAAAAAAACAAGTTTGAACTAATATAATGTTGCCATAATATACCTATCGAAATAGTAAGTATAAAAATATTATCAAAAAAGGCTGAAAAGTTGTATTGATTTATTAAAATAGATATTATGATGATAAAAAAACAAATTTCTTAAGATTACTAAACTTTTCAAGTAGTAACAGATACAGGTGCCAAATTGATGAGTTGGTTACTACATTCTGCTAACTCAGAAATGGACACTCTTCCTCGTTGTTTAATAAATTTTGCAACTGCTTCTAACTCCTGCTGTGCAATATATATAAATTTTCCTCGGTCATCTATAACTCCAGTTAATTCTCCAGATGCCTGCATATCAGTTATCCTATCAATAGCAGCTTGTGTTTTAAGTTTAAAATGAGCAGCCAAATCTTCTAGTAAAACAACTTTTTGGTCCTGAAAATGATATAAGACATTAAAATTTATCATTAACACATAAAAGGACGTATGTATCCACAATTAATTTTATTAGGATGATATAGTGCAACTACAGTCTCTAATAGAACTTAAATTATTATAGACTGAAACACCTATATTATGTGAATAAGATTAAATGTAAACATATTCTACTTTGAAAACTGTGACTGATGATGATATTGATTACAGAGAATTATTAATATCTACTTAGTTAAAAGTATGTTTTAAAATAAAATTGTCTTTACCTTAATATAGTTAATAAAATCCCTGAGTTGATTAGTACCATCCTCATTCTCATTCTCATCATAACCTTCACCTTCAATACTGAAGGCAGCTTTCATAGCTTCATATTCTTCCTGTTCCCGCTTTTTTCTCTCTTCTTCTGCTTTCCGCTCAGCTTCTTCTGCTTTGCGTTCCTCTTCCTAAAGAAAACAAGATATGTCATATAGATCTTACATTAAGATTTTAAAAAGTATCTTCTCATTGTACCATTAGTGTTGATAGTGATCATTATGGCTATTTCTACTTTGGAAACAGTTGTTCTAAACAATGATTTGGTACATCTACTAAACCACTTTTTAAAATTGAATCTCTTACGCCTTGCATTATTAATTGCATAGTTTCTACTTTCTGATGTTAACCATTATAAAGTATATATAATAATAACATATTATAATATTTACCTCCTTCTTTTCTTCAAGCTTTTTACGTTCTTCCTCCAATTCTAAGTCTTTTTTCTTTTTCATTCCTCTCATCTTCTCTTCGGCTTCCCTTGCTTTTTTCTTTTCTAGTTTAGCTTCCATTTTTGCTCTTTTCTTAAAAGGAACATAAACAAAATATAAAAAAAAAACGAAAAACACAACATAATATTTTAAAACATATTTGATGATAAATGTCAAATACCTTAGCCCCCATTTTATCATCAAATTCAACTTCAGGTGCGTCTGGTATACCTTCTTCATCGGCCTCACCCCCAACATTAGGTTCTTCATCAAGGGGAACTGCATGTCTTGCCGCTTTAAAATAAAATATGTGTATGTTGATATATCAATATATTCTTATTAGATGAAATACTAATTAATATATGTATATTGATTTCTTTTTTTTTTATAAAACTTAGTATTTAAAAAGAGTGATGTTAACATTGGATTGATATAGCTCACCATTTGCCCTCATACGAGCTCTCTGGTTTCTAACAGCCTGTACTCTTCCAGGTCCACCATCTCTTTGTGCGACTGCTCGTGGTCGTGCAGCAGCTGTTGCAGATTTTGGATTTTAATATCTATTAAAATACTCCTTTATATTAAATAAGAACTTCATTAAATACCTACGTTTTGTGTTTACTTGAGAAACACGTAAAAATGCTATTGACAATATTATTATGACTATTGCACTTATGATAGCGGCTATTATAAATGGATCCATGATATCGGTTAAGAAAATATGAAATTTGATTCTTTATTAAATAATTATCACATTACGTTAGAAAATCAAAATACGTCTACACTCTACAATCCAAAATCCAAATCATACATGGCTCTTGTGATTTGTCAAATGTCAAGTTCTCATTGACGTATCACGCAGTTGACATTCTAAATTTTTAATTTTTGTACTCTTTTTTTTCGAATCGGAGAACGATCATAAAGAGTGCATTTTCGAAATTAAATTTGAGCACTGCCATTGCACCAAGAATAGAATAGAAATTAAATTTGATGTTCCTGGTGATTTTTTTATCTTGTTTATAAATTTTATCAAAATATTGGATCAAAATAATTATCGTCTATGTTTGAAAGTTTGACGTTTACAGAATGCAGCAGCAGCAAACAGATGACGTGTGTTTCGGCCTGTCATTTTTTGTATTGTCGTTGCTTGCATGATACCGATTGAAATTTTATAAAACCTCATATTGTCGATCAAAAGAGCGTGAATAAAAATGATATTAAAATTGTCTCTATTACCTCTACTTCTAATATTAGACGTGTGTTGTGGTTTGTATTTTCATATAGCAGAAGGTGAACGAAAATGTTTTATAGAAGAAATACCGGACGACACAACAGTTCTAGGTGCATATTATTTGGTTCATATTGTTCAATAGACTTCATTTAATAGCACATTTATGCTACTAATTGATATATTAATTATTTTACAGTGAATTATAAGGTCGAGTTGTACGATCCTAGGTCAGGTGGGTTTATGCCGTCATCACCGGGAATCGGTATGCATGTAGAAGTCAGAGATCCCAATGACCGGGTGATATTGTCTCGAGTGTATTCATCGGAAGGAATGATCTCGTTCACGTCAACGACACCCGGTGAACATGTTATTTGTATGTATTCTAATAGCACGTCATGGTTCAGTGGATCCCAATTACGTGTAAGTTGATTGGAATTGGATTAATTGGAATGAGCCTTATTTTACTTTAACATTGTACATGCTTACAGGAATGTGAGGTTGATATTTTGTAAGATTTTGTAAGATAACTGAAAAGTCATTGAAACAGTTTCACATGTGACACTTGTGTAAACGTTTCCTAAATCATTGTTATTCCAAAAATGTAAACTATGGCTGCTATGCATGTACAATTTCAAATTATTCATTCTATTATTATTTTATAGGTTCATCTTGATATTCAAGTGGGTGAACATGCAGTTGATTATGCAAATGTGGCACAAAAGGATAAACTTACAGAGTTACAATTGAGAATAAGACAATTGTTAGATCAGGTTCATCAGATCACAAAGGAACAGAGTTACCAAAGAGTAAGTTATATATTTTTCTGTTTAGTTTGCTTAATTGCCTTATTCTTTATCTATACTAATATTATAAAGAGGAAAACTTTGTTTGTTTGTTTGTAATGAATAGGCTCAAAAACTACTGGACCGATTTCAAAAATTCTTTCACTATTCGAAAGCTACATTATCCACGAGTAACATAGACTAAATTTTATTTTGGAAATAAATAGGGTTCCGTAATATATTTGGGTTTTTCGGACACAAGGTGTAAAAAATCAACCAGAAAAGTTACTTATTTTGCGTACGCTGCCTAAACTATAAAGAATAGAACTATGAAATGTTCTAATTAGTTGTAGATCTTATAAATATCTACAAAAAACTCCGCGACACACTATACCTATCTATGTCGAGTGAGGCACAACAACCATTTTTTAAATCAAAAATCTTGAATTTTTTTGGACTACTTTTAAACACATTTATTTTACTCATTCTATTAATCTTTATCAAAATAATTTATTTCATCATTAAGTACAGTTAATGTAGATGATGTTTGGTCTTAGAATGATTAAAATTGGATGTTAAGTTTCGAAGTTATGGCGAAATTAAAATATCACGATTTCTGCTGCACGGCCCATTGCGAAGTGAGCGTCACCAAGGCGGGGGTGCGCGTGCGGGAGGGGAGTTTAGATCTATGAGTAATATACTA
>JADANM010006502.1:4027316-4046308 GCA_026213755.1 Eurema hecabe
TTAATGTAGATGATATTTGGTCTTAGAATGATTAAAATTGGATGTTAAGTTTCGAAGTTATGGCGAAATTAAAATATCACGATTTCTGCTGCACGGCCCATTGCGAAGTGAGCGTCACCAAGGCGGGGGTGCGCGTGCGGGAGGGGAGTTTAGATCTACGAGTAATATACTATATGCGTAAGCTCTGATATCGCGTAATATAAAAGTGTTCCTATTATGTAACCGTTGTAATACTCTAAAATACCCGTGCTGAGCCGGGGCGGGCTGCTAGTCTCCTATATTTTAATACTAATGTATTACATTTTGCAGCATCGAGAGGAAAGATTCCGTCAAACATCAGAAAGCACAAATCAAAGAGTTCTTTGGTGGAGTTTACTGCAAACTGGTGTTCTTGTTGGCATTGGATATTGGCAAATGAGACATCTTAAGAGTTTCTTTGAAGCCAAAAAATTAGTGTAATGCCCTTAGTAGTGTTAATATAATTATTTTTCAACATTTCTAAATTATTGTTTGATTAACTTTGTGTTTATGTAAGAATCTGAATATATGTAATAAACATAACTATTTTGCTTACTTTTGTTAACTTGACTTGGTATTTATTGGTACAAAAATTCCAATAATAAATATGGATTAATAAAAAAAAAATACATAGATATTTAAAAATAATTTATTTCTTAGTTAAGGCAACATCTTAATAAAACTATCACAATATTGTAAATATATTCTAGATACATTTTAATTCAAAACCATGCTTGGAAAAGGAAGCATGTGGTTCTTGCATATACTTTTATCCTTATTTCTAAATTCACAACTAACTTAATGAGTCGATATTAGTTTTCGTAACAAATTGTATAGCTTACTATATTTTTTCAGACTTCTGATAAATCTTAACATGTAAAGAGGTGATCCAAGGCCTTAAAAAAAGGTTCTGGGGTAGCTTTTGGGAGGGGCGTAAGCACAGCAAAATCTACTTCTTCTATGGTACATTCTAATGTGTCACAAGTACAGTAATACAAATGGCCATCAATTTGCATTTGATCAGCCAATTCTAATTGGTGATTATCCATTAAATCTTCATTGACAACAACTAAAAGTGGTTTGTTAGCGTTTAAAACTTCTAGGCAACTACCAGCACCTGCATGACTGATCACCAAATCCGAACTAAGAATGTCTTTTTCTATGGAATCTTTAAATCTATAGAAGTGAAGTTTTATGCTTTCGCGTTCATAGTCTCCAGGTTCAATGTCACTATTACCGATTTGAAACACTATCTCCTTGCATCCGATATTCTTAAGCGCTTGTAAAACATTTGAAGACAAGATTTTATGGCAGAGTAAATCAAATCGTGTTGTACCGACCGTAATAAAGCATTTTTCATAACGATTCATTATTTAATAATTAAAATATAACTTTTTGCTGATAATTTAAGTAACTTTATTTATTGGTAAGAGATATTGTCAATAAAATTAGTTAAAACTTAGTTATTAATATTATAACTAAAAAGTTAAACCTCGTCCAGCAGGCAGCAAACTTGCCAGATTGACAAGTGACAGATGACAAAATTGTAATCGCATCGCATGGGTGCATTATCTACATTTTAGACGTAGAGTAACAATTATTTAGTCCACACTATGGGGTAAATACAGTAAAAATCAGTTCTACTTTACATTACATCTTTGTAGCTAACTTTCTAGTTTCTAGTTCTTCAACTTAGTTACGATTAGTTCGATGTCGAGAAGTTGTATATATGCTAAGTCTCGGAAAAATATCGTAAGCGCGATTCAGACTCGGCGCGTGAATAGCGGTCGCTACATATCTATAGTGGTACAACTTCAGAAGATAACATTTTATAAGTTTATCGCTACGTTTAAGAAAAAAACTTTAAAAGTATAAGTCTCACAGGAACGCTTTGGTCATGGACATAATATGTTCTTAATTTTCGCTTCATTATTATTACTATTAAAACTATGTAAGAGATAAAACTCAAACTGCACGACGCAATGTGAAATCAATTTGACATGTTCTTTATTTTTTTTGTAAAAATTATACACAATAAAAAAAGTAAACGATAGAATTTAATGAATATACTAAACGTATTTGGTAGCTGGTAGATCGTATTAAGTGTATGTGGGTACGATACCTAATAAGTGTATGTATGTAGGTTTGTAGCCACACGTCTATCTACTACTACCTTTGGCAAAGGAACTACGTATATAGTGCTGGCACAGACAGAGTAATTGAGCTTCATAAATGACGTATAAATTGTACAGAAATTAACGAATCTTCAGGCAATCATGGAAACACGCCGTGTCCGTAATTGTCTTGCATTTTTAATGCCTATCGAGTATCGACCTTTAAGATATTCCTTAACTAATCCGGATTTCTATCTATACAAAAAAAAAATTATGGTTTTAGATATTACTGTGTATTATTATTTTTTTATTTTTGCTGTTTGCCTTTAAATATGAATTCGGCCAAGTTCAGCTGGGACCGATTACTCGCAACTTACGTCGTTAGTAGATATTTATGCCTGTAGATGGTTTATTCATACTGTTAGGTTGAATTGAACCGGTTCACCCAGGATGGCACCCGCTGGTCGCAGAATACTGGCGTTAACTAAGGACTCATTGCATTTCGTTCCGCAAGTGCCTAGGACTTGATCTCAGATCTCCCTTTCCGCCATATTCCCATTTGTCACAAGGCTTCTTCTTTTACCTATTTTGTCGGCAACATGAACAATTAGGTTCGAGACTATTCATGGACGGTGGTGGTCGCTTTCCACCTTTCTCAGCTGCCAAACCCTCATAAACATAAAAGCTGTTTATTAAGCATGATAAGGCAAAACATAGTTTAGCTAATAAAATATGCAGGTACTTAGGTATAAGCTTACTAAATACCTTATAGGTAGAATTTGACAGATTAAATTCCTGCGCTTAAAATTCCTGTTTGCCCTAGCGTGACAAGACATTAATGGGAATGGTGCTACACGCTCACTAATAGCTGTATGTCTCGCTCGAATTAATAGTTAACATTAAACCGATGTTACGAACAGAACGAAATTAATCTGGTTTAGTTTTCACAACGTTATAATAATAATGAACAGAATAGTTGATTGAATCGCAGCTGTATCACGAAATATGACAGGCTCATTACTTTTGGTGAAGTATAACCAAGTTGTTGTATCTGTGAAGGATGCAATTATGGGTCTTATTTTTGTGCTTATTTGGTCGTGTTACTTCCGAAGAATTTCCTTCTCTCATCACTGCAAATGCTTCAATAGGTACTTATTAGGACGTATTAGGACATTAATTACCAACACTATAAATATTAAAATTAATCCATGTACTATGTCTTAATCTTGGTTCATTAGCTGTAGTATTGGACCATCAATTTCTTCAAGATCAATACCAGCCTATTTTAGATGAACTTAAAGATTATATAAAGGAGCTTGCAAGGGTTGAACTCAAGCACGGTGGGGTTCTTGTTCATTATTATTCGTGGACTGCGATTAATCTTAAAAAAGGTAAATTTATTTAAACGTATTTCTGAATGTAGGTTCTCAATTGCTTATTGCAGATATTATTTAGTAACCATCTAATTGATCTACAGAACATTTGCAAATCGATATAAATGATCAGAATAGCGATAAGCTCTGACGGATAATCAACTACTTTTTATAATTTTAACGATGATAATTACCTCTAGGTCTTTTACCTAGATAAGGTAGGCTTTACTTATTCCGTTTAAACACTCCCATAGGATTTCTTGCTGTGTTCAGCGTTGCATCATGCGAGGACACCTGGTCACTGTATAAACGAACCCAAGAGGAACAATTACTCCTTTTCGCACTAACTGAAGTGGACTGCCCTCGCCTGCCTACAGACACTGCGATAACTGTCACGTACACAGACCCAGGAGAAGAAGTTCCGCAAATGATTTTAGACCTTAGAACGGGCAAGGCGTTTAATTGGAAATCCGTTATTATTTTACATGACGATACTCTAAGTTAGTATATAACGTATACATAACTTATGTCGGATATAAACTGCCTAATTTCCAGGTTTTTTAATTATAATGTGTCTATTTTTTTGTTGTAAAAATAACGTTTTGATATCCTAATCTTACCCAGATCGTGACATGGTTTCCCGAGTGGTACAATCTTTGACGACACGAATAGACCACGATGACACACAACCCATAGCTGTAACGGTTTTTAAAATGAGACACGAGGTCAATGAATATTTACGACGAAAGGAAATGTACCGTGTCATTTCTAAACTCCCAATTAAATACATAGGTATGATACAAATCCAGGTATATATAGGTAGGTTAAAAATCCAGTAGCAACTCATATAATTTTGTTAAATACAAGACTCATGATGAAATCTCGTTTTAAATTTATTTATGTGCAAACATTGATGCAGTGAGCTCTCATTTTTAATTTAACAAAGTTACCGCATCGCGTTTTAAGTTTCCACAAGTCTGCAGTGCAGACAAATAGAGGTAGGCTTCTGCTGCCAACAAAAGCAATCAGCATCAAAGTCAAAACTATGCATTTTCATTTCAATTTAAAAATGCTGTTTAATTTTATAATTTCATGTCTATAATTTGTATCTTTATTTAAGTGCGACTATATCGCCTTAATTTTTGTTTATTATAGTATCAGGTTTAAAGGCAAAATAATATTTTTGATAAAATAACGTTAACGTTAAAAGCGTAAGTTCAGCGTTAGAGTTCGGATTTTAGATTCATACTTTTTTATAATTTTAGGTGAAAATTTCATAGCTATCGTTACAACGGACGTAATGACAACTATGGCTGAAACGGCCCGCGATCTTCGCATGTCTCATACTCTTGCGCAATGGTTATACATAGTTTCGGACACAAGCCGTCATAGAGGGAACCTATCTACTTTGATTAACGACCTGTTTGAAGGCGAGAATATTGCGTATATCTATAACAGAACCGATGACACTGCAGATTGCAAGGTACGCACTAACATAAATAAATAATTTGCACTTCTTTTGGTGAATTGATTTTGAAAATAGTCATATTTAACCAGACAACATCCTGAGGGTACGGGTACCCTTTGTGACCTTACTGAAGTTTGTGAGCATCAATTTATATATCCTAACTAACCGTTCCCCGCGGTTTTACCCGCGTAGTTCCCGTTCCCGGGGCAATACCGGGATGTAAACTATCTTATTTGTCAAGTTGGATCGAACTGCACATGGTGTGTGAATTTTATTATAATCGGTGAGGTGGTTTAGGAGTCCATTGAGGACAAACATTGTGACACGAGATTTATATAAGTATATTAAGATATATTGTTCAACATGATCTAAGTCGTATTTTAAATAACATTACGGTAGCATCTTCAATCCTTATTATGAATCTTTTGATTTCGGGATTAGGTACAAGTAGATATAGGTAATTTAACTTAGATGATAATAATATGTTTTAGAATGGAATTCTATGTTACTGTAAAGAGTTGATGAACGCGTTTATTTCGGCGTTGGATGTTGCGGTCCAAGATGAATTTGATGTCGCCGCTCAGGTGTCTGACGAAGAGTGGGAGGCCATTAGGCTAAATAAGATTCAAAGACGGGATATGTTATTGAAACACATGCAGGTAAGTAACTTGCATATTCATAAGGTAGGTAAATATTTTTCAGTATCTAAAGTTCCTGTTCTTCTATTTAAATTATTGTACAAACATGTACATAATTGATACGCAATTCAGAAAGCAAAAGTATGTGGTATTATATTGTCTATTATTTTCGTGAATGTAATGTTGTGGACATGCCTACAAATCTCTATAGGTATCAAGTTATAAGCGATTTGATCTTACGCAATTAAAAAAAATCAATGAAACCAATTTGTTTCAAATCATATTATATTTTCTTACTTTAATATAGCAACACATATCAGCATACAGCAAATGTGGCAATTGTAGTACATGGCATGCTCTCGCGGCGGACACATGGGGCGCAACCTACAGACGACAAAATGATAACAACGTTCTTAGCAATAAGGACGATGATAATAGCACTATTCTTATAGAACACGTCGAGTTATTAAATGTAAGTAGATGTACGGAACAACAACGTCTACTATACGCTTTAGAAACAATGTTAGGAGTCTTCAATGAGGAATTGAATGGCTGCTATGTAAGATTCGTTTAATTAAGAAATTATATTTTCGAAGTACCTACAGTACAATTAGTGTTAACGTAACGTCCGCGTCGTTCCCTATTGGTCGAATCTATGAAAAATACAGAAGCTTTTCAACAAATAATGATTACTAGCATCGGTTGAGGATTTAGTCCTTTTGTGTGCCAATTTTTTTTTCTTTACAGTACCTACAAAAAATTTATTTTATACTAGCTGTTGCTCGCGACTTCGTCCCCGTTGATTTGTTTTTCCATTATTTCTTCGCTCCTATTAGTCTCAGCGTGATGTTTTGTAGCCTAAAGCGTTCCTCAATAAATTGTCTATTCAATAAAAAAATAATTATTCAATTCTAACCAGTAGTTCCTGAGATTAGCGCGTTGAAACAAATAAACTCTTCAGCTTTATATATTAGTATAGAAGTATAGATTTAAGACAGGAATCGGAAAAATTATTTCTATAACACTCTACTTTTACTATACTAGCAATTTATATTAGTTTTTTAATGAGAATGTTATTGTACTAGGTGGGATATTGGCGCCCAATTGATGGTATTAAGTTCGAAGATGTACTTTTTCCCCACATCCGTTATGGGTTTCGTGGAAAAGAATTACCGATTTTAACGTACCATGTAAGTCTTCTCACTTATTTTATATATCCGCTTCTTACCTCAGTATGTTTATCCATTTATCGCATAATATCTTAATCAGACCGCAAGTCTAAACGTTCACTGGTAGATAACCGTCACTTTTGAATTTATTATTTTGACAATAAATGCAGCTAGTTCAAGGACAAGATGGAACCCTAATTAAACATAAATTTATTAATAAAAAACCTAGTTTTACTTGAGCACTACTATGTGACCCCCCTGGGTTCAAAGCCTACCTCCGCATGGCATACTGATCACAACTATGTGCTACCCCCAGCTGTCCCCACCCCTATCGCCAAAGCTGGATCCGCCACTGTTTAAATGAAGCTTAGATTTAACTTCCTTTAGTTACATAGGATGTAAACAAAGATAAAATAAAATATTATTACAAATATTGTTTTACATAAATAATAGTTTTAATTTTTTTAACGTTTGGTATTTAAGAATCCGCCATGGACCATACTACAATCGAATGCTTCTGGATCTATTGTCAGTTACAGTGGACTATTGTTCGACATCGTTGGCCAATTAGCCAAAAGCAAAAACTTCACGTAAGTGAATCTAATCTTGACATCAATATTTATTTCGGCATAATTATTTATTTTCGTTTAAAATTAAGTCTGACCACACTATTGGTAAGTAATAAAGGTATGTAAGTATATTAAACAAAGCTTTTCTAATATAATTATGTTATAAGAGTGAGTAGATTTCAAATCTAATTAAAGTCCTGGTTTTAGTATTAATTAATATCTGCTCAATACTATTTTGCTATATTCGTCTGTTCCCTTTTTATCTTTTCTTTCCTTTATGATGGTGTTTCTTTTTTCTACACAAACCAAACTATAATCGTTATTACCAAATACCATGAATTGATCTTCTACAGAATTCGCCTAGTACTTCCAGGTCACATAAAAGAAGATTTGTCCAACGAAACTTCTACTGATGTAAGTATATTTAACAAGAATGTCTATCATTTATTAGATAAATGTTTTTTGAAAATGGTAAAATCAATTAGTACATATACATGTGAAAATCACATTAAAAATATGTTGCAAAGGGTTGAACTGTTTAAGCAAATATTTTATTCTTGAAGCGATAGGCATTCAGCGAAGAATTTAACACGTATCCAATTATTTAAGAGGATTTTATTTTTGTTTTCTTTATATACAACACAGTTTCCTACGTACGTTTATTGCCTTTTGCCAAATTATATAATATCACACTTTAAAGCATCTATTCGATATTAAATATTAGACGTTATTTAAAATTACCCTAATTCTACTCCAGGAAATTATTAGGATTTAACGTGTGTACATGAGTGCATAGGCCATAGCTACATCGAATTAAAATTTTAGCAAATGTAAGGCTTAGTTTATATGGTCTGGAATTTTAAGAATATTTTTCTTTAGATGATGCACAGTACAAGTGCAAAGTTAACTTTGTCTGCGGTTGCAAAGGGAAAAGTGGCGTTTGCAGCTGCTGCCTTCACTATACTGTCTGATCCTCCTCCAGGTACCAAACCATTATACTCGTAATTATACTGTATTTATCAGTGAACAAATATAAATTATAAATTTTATCAGTGTACTGAAATATAAACATTTCTTGTTAATTATAAATTATAAATTAAGTACTATTTAAATTCTTAAATTAATTGTGCACTTTGAATGTAAAGTTAGCAATCTTTAAGGTTTAAGAAATTAAATGGATAATTAAATTAGAACCACGTCAAAACACACCTTACTATGTATAACATAGCGAATAAACGCTTATGTAAATATAACAGTAATATTTTAGTACAATATTCTAGTCCTACCCTCTTTTAATGCAAGTCTGTACAAAATAGGTATAAATTACACGATTCCCGTGAGCATCCAGCCGTATGCGTTTATTATAGCACGACCTCGCGAGCTGAGTCGAGCGCTATTGTTTCTTCTGCCGTTTACAACAGATGTGAGTGCAAACTTATTTACCTTTATTACTTGTAAATTAACTGGCTAATTACGAAACATACTTATCATTTTGCGATAACCATGCGATAAATGTAGTTTATTAAAATATATGATTAAGTAGCCGCTCTAGGCAGTTTTAGTCGTTTTTAACGGTTTTTCTGTTCATGGGCGGCGATGACCACATTCCATCAAATGGCTCGCCTGCTCATTTAAGAAAAAAGCCTTTTGGTTTTGTGATATTAGAGTTAATTATATATTATAAGTCAGGTAAGGATTGTAAATAGGTAGTACCTATCCAGTACCTAAAAACTTGTTTCTAATACATTTCCGTCAAGAAGAAAACTTAATGCAACACATTGTATGTAGCGACCGACCATGAGCTGCTGATTTCTAAATTATAGTATGAAAATCGTATCGATGATGTAGTACTTACTAAAAATTTGAAGGGTTAATGGTGAGATTAACAAACTAAGGTCTTAAGGGTATTTTTTAATATTTGTTGATTATTAAGTACGATAAAATTATTATAAATTAAACTCTTATAATGCTTATATTACCGTTATGTAGAATAAGCTCGTTAGCTTTGATAGTTAAATAAAGTTGGCTTTGAAGTTGTGCCAAAGCGCTTTAGTTAAAATTTCGTACATTTAACGGTCAAGTAAATCCAATGTCGGTATCTTTTTGTTGCTTTAAACCTAAACTTCATACAGTAAAAGGAATATAAAAACAATAATTTATTCTGGACTTTCTAACGTTTAGAATGTCTCCCTAAATCAAATTATGGTTCGATGGGTTTAACTTCTTAAGCCGCTAAATAATTACGTACGTTTACATTAATTAAGACTTAGTTTAACAAAAAAGTTAAGTAAAAATCTCATGTATATTATGTCGAGTTCATATTTAGAAGCTTTTCATTTATTTAGTTTGTTTATGTTGTATTTTATATTAGTCTTGCTTTGTATGATGAGTTACTTTATCTATAGCAAAAAAAAACTGCATCGTCAAATGTGGAGCTCTATCATAATGGAATGCACAACTAAACAGCCAAAGTCGTTAACGTTAGTGAAGTAAACAATATTCCTAGACGTACAAGCATGCTTCTCGCCCTAAGAAAAACCCTTCAGCTACCCTAAGTGTAGGCCGTAGGGTATATTATGGTTCCAAGTGGGATAGCTACAGCTAACGAAGTCTATATCGAAATATTAGCAGTGCCCCGCGGACTACCGGAATACTATATACAAAATTTACTATATACAAAATTTCAACTAAATCGGTCCAGCGGTTTTTGCGTGAAAGAATAACAAATATACAGTAGGATTTCTTATGTGAATTAAAAATAATTCTGATTGTTTTCAGACCTGGCTCTGTTTGGGTTTTGCTGTTATTTTAATGGGACCTACATTATTTATCATACACAAGCTTAGTCCATATTACGACGCAATGGAAATGACTAGGGAGGGTGGCTTATCCACGATTCATAATTGTTTGTGGTATGTTTATGGAGCTCTATTACAACAAGGTGAGAAATGTTAAGCGTTTTTTTACTTTATAATTTCAGTGAAATATACTGAATAACGAAGAAGGGTTTTATTAAAAATTTATTAATACTTAAGCTACAATTAGTGACATTACTTGTTTTATAAATTTCTCGAATTCATTAATTCAAATTATTAGCAGGTAATTTAAAAGATATGCTTTTAAATTACTCTAATTAGATTTTGCAATTCTCACTATTCTGTATTTTATACTGTATCCCGTAATTTTTATTCCAAAAATGTATCCTTCTCACATTATTTAAGTGATAAGTATTTATCGAGTGACAATTTCTTACATTTTTGCAAAAAATAAGACTTAAGTGTTTATAATAATATTTTAGGAGGAATGTACCTCCCAAGAGCTGATAGCGGCAGATTAGTCGTTGGCACTTGGTGGATAGTGGTTCTGGTAGTAGTTACCACTTATTCCGGTAATCTCGTGGCTTTCCTAACGTTTCCCAAGCTGGAAATTCCAGTTACAACAATCGGCGAGCTGTTACAAAGCAGTCCTTTGTACACTTGGTCAATTAACAAGGGCTCTTATTTGGAAACACAGCTGAAAGTAGGTCTCGTTATAACTACCGTAATATACCTTTCTTATATATAAGTACTTGTATACATTTTTAACAAAATGGGGCAAACGAGCTGGTCTATTAAATGTGAGATGATAAATGTAGCCCATTTATACTTGAGTTTTGCGGGAACGTTGTTGACTTGTAACTAAAAGGAATGTTGAAAAGTGAAATAAAGGTAGATTTGTCCTCAAATTTTGAATGACCTACGAATGATAATATGATTTTGTTTTTACAGAATTCGGAAGAACCAAAGTACCTATCTCTGTTAAAGGGTGCAGAACTATCAAGTCAGAGCGGATCAGATGCCAACTACATGGCTGGTGATGTTTATTATAAACTGAAAATAATGTTTACTTAAATCTTTGTACAATAATACACTTGTTGAACGAAAATTTATACGCACGTAATTTTACTACATACTATACCAATAGTCGCTTGCATGCTCAGCGTTTTCAAATTTATAGAATACTAATAGGCTCGAGGCGATTTCGTTTGTGCGGTACCTATCCTAACCACCCTACTCCTACCTTTTACCCATCTACCTTCTGTCTAAAATCCTTGTGCTTCAGTGAATATTTCTAACAATTGCAATGTCTAAATGAATAAAATTCTTTGATATTTAAGGATCTCTATTAAACCGTGTACGCAAAGACCGACACGCTGTGATTGATTGGAAATTGAGATTGAATTATTTGATGCGAGCTGACACATTAGCCACCGACTCTTGCGATTTTGTACTTAGTAAGTTTTGTATATGATTTTATTAGTCTTTTAGAGACAGGCTTTTGGTGGCTTTGAATTAATCTGAGTTGAAATATATTGCTTTATTTCAATATTTTAGGCGCTGAGGAATTTATGGAGGAACGCGTTGCTATGATAATGCCCGGAAATAGCCCATATTTGCCGGTTATAAATAAAGAGTAAGATGATTTCAATCAATGAAATCAAAAATAAAAAACAGTTGATTAATTTCCTTATCATGATTGCGACAAATTAAAAACAATCATGTTTTTAGGATAAATCGTATGCAAAAAGCAGGGCTCATCTCAAAATGGCTAAGTGTATATTTGCCTAAGCGCGACCGGTGTTGGCAGACCTCTAGTGCTACGCGCGAAGTTAACAACCATACTGTTAACCTTAGAGATATGCAAGGATCCTTTTTTGTGCTGTTTCTTGGTAAGAAAGAATAAGTTTAAATATTTGTATTAATCAAAACTTAAATCTTTCAACTTTTCCTTATATTAAAGCATTAACTATCGTATAAAACTAAAACAGTTTCTCTGGTTTAAAAACAAGGGGTTCGTATGCAAAGTGAATTTTTGTGTCCTCTATGTCAACAAGAAGTGAATAGGTACAATGAACCTATTGCAAATTAGTTTAGATATTTTTATGCCATTAAGAAATTTCGATGAGCAGCAATCACGATCCCAGCACGTGTTATTCACGCTACAATAACATCCTCTTGCTCAGTGCCAAGACAACTTTTTATTTTGCAATTTTCGTGTGCTTGTTCCAAATAAGGAAATGTTTTTAGGAGATTGTTCGTAATTTTTTTTAGGAGATTCTTCTTAATTTTTTAGGAAGTTTTACCTAAATCGGGACTCTTTTTTAATATTAATAATTAAGTTTAATTGTTTTCCAGGCGTCTTCTCGGCTATAACAGTTCTTTTGTCAGAATGGTTCTATAATCGTAGGAAGAGGAGAAATGAAGAAATAGTGCTAAAGCCTTACGTAGAATAGAGAAGTTCACGTCATTTTTAGTTCCTTCAAGATTCGGGTCTTTCAAACTTTCATAAATTGAACACAGAATAGTTCAGAAAATAAAGAATAGAAAGTTATATAACATTTTACCTGTATCTAAGTAAATTAATAAAATGATATGAGTAGTATGAATGTATTTTATTTTTTAAACACAAGTATAGAGGATCAATTTTTAATTCGATAACGTGTCGTGCTGAACGTCACGTTCGCTAAATTGTTTATTATTATTGAATATAAACGTATTTTTTTACAATAATGTAATGACCAGCTGTGATGTAGCGTGTGTTGATGTATCAACAACCTGGTGTCGTAATGATAATTTATAATTATTGATATTTAATTCATTTGTTCAGATGTTACAGGAAAAAATAAGATTTAATTTAAGTATGAATTGGAAAAATCCGATCGCATAGAATATATTAAGACGATAAGCTGTCGGACGGGGTGTGACGTCGAAACCGGTGTCGAGTTGTTTCACATAAAGCTTCTCACTCGTGTGTTATACCTCAGTTTTAATTCGGTCCCCGTTTTAATCGGCAAAATTCTTTTTCGGAGAGTAATTTTTAATTTTTTATAGAAAAACTTGGGTGCTAATGACGACAAGATCAAAGAGAAAATTCACGATCACCGATAAATTCCTTCCCAGGTCAGCCTTTATTGTATTTTTGTTTTGGTTATCTTAACTTGTTTTAATTAACTCGAAAGTTTTTATAACAAATATTTTCTTTTAATTATATCTAAATACTAACTACTCATATGCCTTCATGATGTTGATAGGTGAGTAAATCAGTCGCCTACAAACGAAGTACGTATAATCCCTTTGAAATATACTAAATATTTATAACTTAACATTTTATAGAAACATGTTTCTTAATTTATAAATAATCCTCAAGAACAAGTTGAGTAACGACAAATTATCGATTTTTTTTAATCTATGGTTAAACGAGATGGTTATCTGTAAAACAAGTTAAGGGTCTTTATAAAAAACTTAATCAATGAATCGAACGGCCATTTTTAAATTAGAAACAGTTTAAAATAATATTAAATTAGAAACATGTTCTTTAAAGGTAAATAAAATATGTCTGAATTTGTGAATGGATTCAGGCAGATATGTCATCATATAAAATTCTATACCGATTCCCTGTCAAATGTCTGATTTCTAATAAAATAATAATATTGAAAGTCGGTAATATTTGTACTGAAGACAAAAGTAATATAAGCGCTTTAAGCCCATGCATGTCCATTTCCATTTATATTATTTTCAATTATAAATCAACATAAGATTATATGTTAATGATAAATTAAGTTTTGGTATAAACAAAAATATGTCAATACTACGTGAAATGTAGAGCAGTCTTGTGTAGGTTTAAATGGTTAGAACCTAATTAGAGGTTTAATAAGAATATTTAATGTTTATTGAATTCTTTTAAATATTTATGCTCAAGTATAATATGATAAAAGCACCAAAGAAATGTGATCATTTAGTTGTTTTAATCTGGTACATACAGTTGGTTCGAATCGTATGTACAAGATCTAAATTGGGCATTCAAATTCACTCAATTAACTTTCTCCTTTCTTCGTGGATTTATACATACTTAAATACAGATATTCTAGACCAATTAGGAAATGTTGTAATATTTGTTCTATATAAACAAAGTAAGTACCTACAACCGTCAAACTTACGAAAGAGATACGTAAAGAGGTGTATCCTGAGCATATACATACTATATATGACTATAGCATGACGTATACATACTACGTAACGTATACTCATAAAATTATACCTTTAACGTGGGTCATAATGTTTCTACAAAGCGATTCAAAAACAAAGGGAAATTAATGGTTGTACTTAATATATATTCCAAAAGGGCAAAGTGTACCTACTTATTTTTTTGTGTCTTTTATCGCAGTATAAAATCTTACTTCTGTAATAAAAATATTGACCATGTCTACATAAAATTTTATGTACCCGTTGAAAAATCACTTTCTTCCGAAGCTATTGCGCAAAAAAGGGATAGAGAGAAAAAAGTTAATGACTCTATATGGAATTAAATTAACAGAGATGTATGACAAGAAAACCCTATCTATACTAATATATAAAGCTGAAGAGTTTGTTTGTTTGTTTGTTTGAACGCGCTTATCTCAGGATCTACTGGTTCGAATTGAAAAATTCTTTTTTTATTGAATTGACCATTTTTTGTATATGTCTTTTTTGATTGACTCACTATAACATAATAATAGAAATAGATCCGACGGGGACGAAGTCGCGAGCAACAGGTAGTTAAACAATAAAGAGTGTTTCTTGTCATACAGCTATAGTATACAAATATCCTAAGATATATATAATCCTGACTAGTTAAACTTGAACACAACAGTATTACTAAGATCTAACATAATGTATTAGAATAACCGGTTGATATTTACGCAGTGTCGTCTAAGACCTGTGATCACGCTTTCGTCGCGTGTTTAACCTGATACAATATTATAATGGACCAAACAACTTTGAAGGTCTTTGACCGTTGAAAATGTTGGGAAATGTATGTTGGGAAAGTAGGTTTGGCAGTTCGGCTTATCGAAAAATGCTAAACCCAAATGGTTATGATAAAAAAGCCTATTTCTCAATTGTACTATATACTGCTGAAAGTAAATTAAAGATCATGGTCGTCTTTTGCTATGTTTATGTAGAAATATATTATAGCCTCTGCTCCTCTCTATTTATCTGACTTAGCACAAGAAATTGGATATATATACATTGAAAGTATTTTTATAAATTTCCCGGTTATTGATATCCTAACCAGAACCATTATAATAAATTATGTAAAGTTGTGAGACCCTTGGCAAAACAATATTAAAATGAGGTTAGCTGATGATAGAAACTGTTGATGTTGCATCATGCGGTCAGTCCAGTTTAAATGCAGAATTATTGCTATAATACATACAATATAATATAACTTAATATGTTTATGCTAATTTTTGTACTTATGGCTGTATACTGGTATAACAAGATAATTGGAAATATTAAACTTTTGAACATAATATACATCTTGCGATTTAATGCAAGAATTATAACTATAATATATACTTAGTATAGTTTATCTATTATTTAAAATAATAAATGTAACGATTTCACTTTTATTAGTTTTTATTTTCTTTTACTTTTACGACTACTATTCTAAATACAACATTTTTTTACTTTACTTACTACCATTGCGCAACCATGCTCGATTATCTGTCTCTTAATTCTTATGATTAAAGGGTAAGCTTCAAAGGGTTCAAAGTTCAGTATCAATTGTTGAATAGTTTTCTGATTGTTTTTCTCGTATT
This sequence comes from Eurema hecabe, assembly GCA_026213755.1. Classification (NCBI taxonomy): domain Eukaryota; kingdom Metazoa; phylum Arthropoda; class Insecta; order Lepidoptera; family Pieridae; genus Terias; species Terias hecabe. The sequence continues at coordinate 4,043,283 of JADANM010006502.1, forward strand.
ACAGGCTCGCTAAAAACCTGTGCACCCGAAAAGGCAGTAGAAGAGCGAACACCGGTAACCGTCTGGAACACGCGGTGCTCACCCACATCCAACACGTGCCATAGATTCTTGGTTTCTTCCTCTTCATCCGTCATCCATCGCTTCATCACATAGACAAGATGGCCCGCGGCGACAAATGCAAAACCCCCAACGCTACCACTTTTGTAAAACAATTCGAATTCCCTGCATCTATCAAGTAAGTAGTGCAATTTACAATGAATCTTAAATAACTTAATATATGGTCGACTTATTGATATACCTAGTAATTTTGTCAAAATAATATTTTCTGGTTATTATATATGTATATATACATTTACTTTGTGCATTAAATAATTTTAGTAAACAATATTCTTATTTCATTACAGAAAACCTTTAGCCGCTGCTTCTGTTCAACCCCCTAAAAGGCAAGAACAAAAGAACTACGGCGCCTGGGGTCCAGTGTTCAAAGACAAGCAAACCTTCACGGACATGCACTTCTGCTAAACATCGTCATCATCATCATCATCATCGCTAATATAGTCATCGTCATAGAACATCATGTAGTTGTAAAGCAAAAACCAAATGTATCTGATCGGCAAATAAATAATATGTTATTCATAAGTTCTATGGCGTTTAGCTTTTCTTCTTCGTATTATATTTGGTAAATGGTTTTTTCGCGTACTAACCCTGTCATGTATTCATGTTAACCGATTAAATAGCATCATTCATAAAAGATTTTTTGTTCTCAACCTTAAATAGGTATAGGGACTTGTGTAAAGTGAAAAAGCGCGAAAAGATTTTAAGATGGATATTTCCATCCATCCTTATTATATTATTTTGATAGCAGCTTTTAATGAAAGCTAAACATAATCTTTTTCTTAAATGAATAGATAATAATGATAAATTTAGGTTTAGTTTCGAGATACTAGCCGGTCGTTTATTTGGGGTTTCTCTTTTTGATTAAATGTTATTATATTCTAATTGAATGATGATATTCTCAAACGAAAATGGTCGCATTGAAGATATGCCCGACATTTGTACCAACACACTCTATTCTAATTAAGATTCTCTGACTTTGAATATCTTTGTCTCGCCTCGTTGACCTAAAAAGCTGACATGCAGCATTCAAACATAACACCTTGCTTTGTTGACCCTAAACTCTTAAGAAATTTTAAGTTTAACAATTTTTGTGAATGTGATCCTAAGTTTCAAAAATATTCAACATGCCTAGTTGATAATTTATAGATCTCAGGTGAAGGAGAAGGGGGATAATTTTCTTTGATACAAAAATGTTTATTTGACTTAGGAAATCAAAATTTTGGCAGTTTGATTTTGCAAAAGATGACATAAAAAAAATATATTTATGTGGCTCGAAGACAAGATCAGTTTCTGTGCAAACTGACCCACCTACGATATTTTGTAGAAAATAATACTACAAATACAAGAGGGAATTTGTTTAAGTAAATATATAACGAAATTGAATAATTAAAAATGAATGGTATTGCTGGAGCATCATTATTAGGGAAAGATGTCGGCACAAAGTACTAACCATTAAACTTTAATTTAACGCCTAAATTTCCTTAGCTATTGAATTATCAAGGATATATAATGATTACAAACTTTCTTGGGTATCTATATTTTAAAAGAACCATAAGTACATTTAATAAATATTTCAAATACGTTGGGTGATTAGTTTAATTCTAAAGATCAGTATTATTACTAAAATTTATCTTTAATTTTAAAATCCTCGAAAGATGGATATTCATTATGGCAATTCTATACTTGCTAGTTACTTGAATTTGTAAAGGAAAACTAAAACAAAACAATACGAGATATCTGGATTAGAAGTGAGCTTCAATTTAGTGTTCTGTGTGGGTAAAGGAAACAATTTGGACCTCTGAAATTGGTTCACTACGGTAGTCTCAAAAGGTTCAGTTTATTACACTTTACAGTTTAGTTGACAACAAAACCTATGTATTCTCGATTGCACAATTTTCTCTTTTTGGTCTTACTGATTTTTACTGTATATTAAACGAAAGAAGGCTGGTAATGAGCCAGAAACCAGAAATGAGCAGAATCGCACTGGAGTGGTATTCCCGAAAGTGTAACTTGGTCATAAAGGATAGGTCCGTCCAATTTCCGACGGTCATCTTAAAATCCGTGAGTCGTGATTTCGTAAGATCGTAATTTAGATTCGAACATTTAAAATCCACCAAAGAAAAGGAAAGTAACATGAATACAGCTTAAGTTTTGTGATGTAACATGCAAATACACGCAAATTGTGAGTCTCCAAGGAGTGTATTTGCTGAAACTGAAATTTTAAAGTATAAAAGGGGAAATTTGGTTTATTTGGCCTTTAAATGAATCTTGTCTCTGTTAGCTAAACTTAATTAAACAAGGAGCCTGCTTGCACATTCACCACTTACTGTAACTTACTGGAATAGGTAACGAATTTTCTAACAATAGTTTGTTTTTTTTATTTTACGCTGAGACTATGTTTAAATTTAAATAAAAATAATCTAATAACAATAACGCCTAACGGTAATATGATGGTTTGGGTTGGAAGAATATTTCTTTAAATACTAAAATATGACCTGTTGAAAACTAGTATAATTCATAACAATGCAGTAAGCGCAATGCACGAACAACTAGCGAACAAAAGCGGCTATCTTCACAAATAAAAATATATAATTGTTAGAAACTGGCCTTCATAAATACAGCGTTCCAAAAAGCTTTCCAATTAAAATAATTTTTGGCGATAGAGTTTTTATTCAACATTTCACACGCTCCACGATCTTAACGATTATTATTTACTGAGCTATGTTAATTTGGAAAAAAATATTGCGCAACCTTCTTAAAGACTCGTGCACGTCTTTATAAATATAATATTGTAACTTCATTTAAAAATATGCCAAGGCAAACTCGATAATATTGACAGAACAAGGAAAACACATGTTATTGTCTTTTTACCCGACTACGGCAAAGCCAAAGGAGGGTTATGATTTTGA
>JADANM010006502.1:4048554-4093933 GCA_026213755.1 Eurema hecabe
CGCATTTAAATAAAAGCTTGTTTTTAAAGATTTTTTTACCTTAATTTTTTAAGAGTTGGGGACCTTTAACATTATTTAATGTATTGTAGTGGTCGAATAATAACATATAACGGCAGTACGTATAATGAACATAATATTATACAAAAATATTGTAGACTTTTAATAAGTATGTTATTACCCTTTGTCGCGATAAGTTTTATTTATTCATAATCGTTAATGATGAATGAAAAACTGAATACAAAAAACGAAACGCTTAGGTTTATTATATGTACAAAAGGCGGTCTTATTATAAAGCGATTTCTGCTAGGCACACTAAAGGATAAGTTGCACCTGAGCAACGGAAATGAGGGGTAATTTCTTGAATAGCAAAAATGATAATAACCTTTTTCGAAGTCGGTACTAAAAAAATAAAAAGATTTGAAAGTTTTTTTTATTGAAATGTAAAACCTCATTTATTAAATGTACCTATGAGTGCTTTTATAATTTAATCTCATTACCATAAGCTCACACTTGAGCTTTCTCGATCTATTAGTACCTACGGATAAGAAGAACCTAGCAACTATGGTACGATGATGATTACGATGACATAGGTAGGTACTTGAGTGAGGGTCAGGGACACGCGAAATAAAGCAAGCTAGTGGTTTGCATGTTTCAGTAAATGAAAACAACGCTTTTAGTCAAACTTTGCTTTTGTATGATTGCATGCGGAATATAAACATTAAGTTTTTAGAATTAGGCCTAGATTGTTGATAAAAATGATATATTAAGGCATTTTTATATTTTAAGAATGTAGTATATTTGATTATCAAGAGTGTTAATATTTTATGGCGCACGCATATACCTTCAGTCACCAGTGTGGGTTATATCGGACTCCAATCGACATCGTATCTCGAACTACATCAACAATCAAAAAACCTCACGGCTTAAGCTCATGCGGATTTATGACGGGATCGCGGGTACCCTGTTGAACTCTTCCGTAACCCCGTCAGCGCATAAGTTGGCCAGAGGCAACTTCATAACGTAGGGCCACGTGAATGGGAAATACCATTTACAAAGCTCCGAAGCCGAACGGTGGACACTTGGACATTCCCCAATCCCCAATGATCCATCGCAGGAAGCCATCTGCGCTCACTTGTTACTGGACACGTTTGTAACCTCATATGAATTATTATATCTTGATAACAATTATTAATCCATACGAATATTATAAATGCGAAAGTCGTCTGTCTGTCTTTCCATCACGCTAAAACTACTGACCCGATTAGAACGAAATTTGGTACACAGTTGGTCTAGAGCCTGGGGACGGACAGAGCCATCTTTTTTAATAAATCAAACCCTAGAAGGTTGCGCGAGGGGTTGAAACTTTTTATAATTTTACGCTTTCCCGGCCAAAGCGGTGAACCGATTGTAAAGAAATTTGGTACACAGATGTTCTAGAGCCTGAGATAAAACATAGGCTACTTTTTAACGAGAAAAAAGTGTTAAAATGGGGGGAAGTTTATATGAAAGTCAACGCGGACGGAGTCGCGGACCACACCTAGTATACTATAATACTTTTATTAGAAACAGCATTTGTTGAACAATGATCCAAAAGTTTGTTAGTTCCTACTTCTTGGTACAACCATGACACATCTCATAGGGAGATATATATTATGACGAAGAAATTAACTTTCAATTTCATATATTAATATAACAACTCTATTATGATATCTAAGAAAATGAAAAACATGTGTTGGGTTAAAATATATAATTTCATAGAGAACGTATTTTTTCAATTGTCTTGCAATATATACATATTTCATCTAATCATTATATTGATTGTACAGAATACATTATGTGACAAGTATACAGGAAACACAATCCACATAATCATAGCTTGTTTAATCGCAAACAGAAATTAACATAATTATTAGGAATAAGCATTCATAGCAACGACTGATATAAATGCAGTCTTACAAAACTTTTTAATAAGTAACATATCTCGTATAGTTATAAATTACGAGGAAATATTTTCCTTTTTCTAACATTTTTTTGCACACAGTTAGGAATGCAGTTAACACACACAGTTTATCACAGAAAACAATAACTTTTATATGCATATATAAATATAAAATTAAACATAGGTTATTATATCCTGCGACACTTATTTGCTAGTGCAATTCATATGACATAATATAATAAACATCTTTTGGTTGTATTACAATTTGATAAAAATAGCACTTAACTAATTCCTATTAAAATAATTATAAATGATTTCTAATGAGGGATTTACATTGCAAATGCTTTTGTTATTATCAACTTAAACACTTCAATAAAAGGATTATTTTCTAGACTGTAAAGTTCTGAATTTATAACATTGACTGACATGTGCTGCTTTAGGGCTTTTCTCTTGGCTTTTGTTAACAATTGCATTTGTTTACTCCGTTTACTATCACTCACATTGGCATAAATATGAAAACAGTAAAGATTAAGACATTTCTCAAACATAATCAAAGGATCAGTAATTTCTAAACCATTATGTGATAAGTCAATTATATGTACATTTTCCAAAACGGCACACTGACTGAAGGATGAGATCATACTTTTTAAATCCATATCTTTTGAGACTAGCCTTAAATTTCTTATTGACTTACTGAGAGGTAAAGATCTTGCAACTGATTTAACAAAATGTGATGCAGGAGCCTCAAAGTCAAATGTTACTAGTTTATCACAGCACCGAAACAGTATGTTAAAGAACTCGCCACTATATTGAGCTTTACCTTTTAAACTAAGATATGTCAATTTTGTTAAGTAGTTTGATGTAGAAGATAATGTTCTAGGGTTAAGCTTTAGGCCCTGGAAGCAAATTGTAAGCTCGATTTTTTCTCTATTTTTAAAGACTTTATCATAGTCTAGAACCCTAAAGGTTTGACCAAGACGAGCTTTTTTAATTGTTGGTTCAGCAATATTTTTGGATATGTTCTCTTCTGAGGGGGCCATACAGGAAGTTTTAAACCAATCATAATTATTTGGAATGGGATCTTCACAAGATGAATCAAAATTGTATGGGAAATATGGCTTCAGATGTATAAATAATCTTTGAAAAAAAATATCATCAAAAACTGTTTTCTCTTTGTTCCAAAATAAAAATAAAGCATTATGTATAGTAAATCGTCTATATTCGTTTACAGGTTGTACTTCTATTCCAAATTTTGTGGCAAAAAAATCTGTAAACAGTGATGAACAATAAACTTCCAAATATTCTGTTAGTAATGAGGTTGACTTTAGGATAAAAATACATTCATTTATGCTTAGATTTTCTTCTTGAAGAAAAGGAGTATCACATAGGAAACTTGTACCTGTATCTGTACTTGTATACTTCCAGGAATATAAATTAAAATATATGTACAGTTTATTAAAGGACCATGGTGCATCATCAGATATACGATCGTGATATGATATTTTTGTGTCATAAAGTACTGTATATTGTAAATTTATATCTCTTGTTTGCTTTAATATAAAGGGCACTATTTTATTACATAATATGAGGTTGTTTTGAGATCCAATAAAGTGCACATTTTTGAAGTCTTTAAACACTTCTTGACATTGTGATAAAATAGCCGGAGAGATCCTTGAATTAGGGTATTTCTTGTCAAATATAAAATTTATGGTGATATTTTTTATAGATGGACAGTGTTGATGGACCTCCAAGAAATCACAAATACTTATATTCGTATATCCTAAATTAATTGTTTGTAGTCTTTTTAATCTTTTGGCTGTTGATACTAATATTGTTTTGTTTAAATTTCCCACAGCTGATAAGTTAAGGTCTTGAATGTATTTTGATATATCTTTAAAGAATGCTGAATTTAGTATATGAGCTGAAGCGAGTACGTTCTGAGACATTTCACATTTCTTAACTATCGCATACATACGAATAATGTTCCTTGTTCCGCTACAAGTATTGTAAAGGTTATAAATCGACAGCGTATCTAATTGCTTTATTATTTGCAACAGAATTTCTTCAGGTAAATTGAACAAATACATTTTTAACGAGTTTGTAAAAACTGTAGACAAATCTCTTAAAGAAAAATAAACTCCAATAATCAAAGAATAAAGAATTATAGAACACTACATTTCACTAGTACTCCTTTACCACTTTAATATAACGTTACCACTTTATATAAGTCAAATTTAAATGTAAAATGGTCATTAATAGAGTCATGTAGTGGTAAATTCACTAAATAGTAACCACTAACCTATGGTATGACCTAGGCATGTTATCAAATAAGATTTGAGAAATTGAAATTTGTTTACTTGACATTTGTCAATTACTATCAACTGTCATGTGTCATCTGTGACAAAGGATAACTCTGCACACTTACCTTCTCTTCGGAGTTTGTAACAAATATATTAGTTAAAGTATATTGTAATAATATAATATTGATAGCAACAGAAGTTATAATATGATGTATTTTAATATAGGTATAAGTAAAAAATAAATTATATTTTTCACACATTTTGTAAGGAGGTGAAATTTTATTATATTTTCGGAGTATCTAAATAAGTTGGAATTATATTTAAAAAAAACATTTTGTACAAAAATATGTTTATTTATGTACTCTTGTGAGAAGTCAACAGTTGGCTACAGTGGGAATAATTTCTTCATATATTTCAATGCCTTTCAAAAATATTGAAACTGGAAGACTTTCGTTATGCTCATGTAGACCTGGGCGGATGTTTCGTATAGGGCTGAAGCCTAAAGCATGTGTACCAGCGATTCGAACAAATCGTGAGTCTGTCCCTCCTGGGAATGTACGAACTTGAATGGGGATTTTACTGAAAGAAAAGTATAACACAAACTGTTAATCCTAAACATTTCAGCTCACCTGCATATGAACATGTTTTGATCGTATGCATTAGACGTTAAACAAAAATAATGCATGAAAACATACAGTTTATCAATAGCACTTTTAAATGCGACCCAATATTCATTGGAGTTATCGACTGGTGTCACTGGTGCGAGTTCGTCTTTTTGGCTAAAGTCATATGTCACGTTAGCCCCTGCCTCTTTGCACCAATCTTTTATCTGTAAATGGTTATCTTATTATATAAAGGTATTCGAAACATTTATATTAAAATAATAGAATTAGTGTTCTCATTTATTGCATATTGCCTATATATACAAGTAAATTAATAAGTACCATGTTTTCGAACTCGGTTTCATTAACGGTTGTTGCCAAACGAATATCGAAACTTGCCGTAAATTTTTCAGGAATAACGTTATCCTGAATGCCACCCTGAAATTGAAACCAATATATGTGTGTAGGTATGGTATTAAAGCATTTGTTATAACAACCATCATATAAAATGAATACAATACGTACAATTCTTAGGAGTTAGGTACTTACAAAGAATACAGAATACACTTTGTATCCTTAGGGTACCTAATACCTAATGTTGCAAGAAGAAACTAAGGGATGACCTAATCAATTTAATAATGTTTACGTATACTTATGCTTTTAGGAATGTATAGTACTGCTTGATGGCGTTGATTTAGTTTGGCAAGTATAGGTGCAACAATTTTATTTAAAGCTGGGCACTACTTACCTGAAGTATGGTAAGATTGACTGAAGTTACATCTCCAATGGTTAGCTGAGGATTGTCTTCCAACTTCTTTTTAGATTCCTGACGTAAATCCATAAACTTGTCAATAATGTATCGCACCTGACAAAAGAAGTAACCTCTCAACACAAGCGTATACAGAAAATTTAATAGTTAAAAATAGATAGAAATATTAGTACATATAAACTACCTACTTACGAGTATGTTATCTATAATATTTAAAGCGCTTTATTTTAATAACAATTCAAATATTTAACAGCCCTTAATATCACGGTCGACACAAATAGAACCTGTTAGACGGAAAATAAATTTTCTCATCGGTAATACCGTCGTGATTTCGACAAACAATGTGAATAGTATTTCCATTTCAAATCTCGTTACGATTTCTGTTTCGATTTGCTGATACTTTGCTTTGTTTTGTCTTTCGTTTGAAATTATTGTTTTGAACGGCTTCGTTCAATTCATTTTAACCATAGCATTAAAATGTCAAACTTAGAAAGTATATGTAGGTACCTACCAATTTGTTATGTATGATCACATAAACCCTTTAAATAGCATATATTTTATCTTTATAATATTAGGTACGTTATTTAACTAATGTCAAGAATGTAACGAAATAAAACCAATTTATGAAATGCAAATGCCTATCGGCGAAAATTTATGTCCCTTACCAGCAAACAAGATATCAAGATATCTTTTTAATAAATGGAATAGTTATGTTCTTATTTATTGCTGGGTGTAAGTAATAAAAATTCGGCGGGATAAAGTCACTTCGTAACACCTGTAGTCTTTATGTAAATATTGAAAACATTGGCGTAGTGCCAAATGACACAGAGAACCCATTCAATGCGCGATTAACCTTGTACCGTCAGATTATCCGCAATTGAACTGCTCTCCTTAATCACATTATCTATGCATTTCCACTGTGTTTGGGGATTCTTTTAATATTTAGTACCTACCGGTTTTCGTTAATAAACAATGGGCACTGTTTTATCGTGTCTCCGTTCGTCGTATTATTTTTAGGTTGTAGTTTTGGTAAGGTTTATAAAATAAATTTTTAATTGGAATATGTAAAAACCTTGACATTTTAAAATTTTTATAGGTAATACGAAGGTCAGGGACTTTTTTATATTGTTTTGATAAAAGTAAATGTCAAAACCTAATTGTAAGGTAAAAAAAAATAATTTGAAAAATACTAAATTATATGGAGTTCTATTCTATATTCCAATATTCGCTCTTCCTACTCCTTTAGCACGATAATAGGTCTCGTGAATTATGCCTAAGATCCGGGATTACTCGTGAGAAATTCCGCAAGGCGCCGAGTCAATTCAGCAAAATTACACTTTGGCTGCACTCTCTAACTTGCATTCGTAGGTGATAGTGGATTTAACGGAAATTGTTCAATTTAGGTATTTGAATAGACCTGATTTATGATTCAGATCAAATCGTCATTGCGGAAATGTTGTAGTATATATATTTACATAAAACTATAGCTATGGATAATCCGTAGGTATGTAAGAAATTTTAAAATACAGAAACGAATACGAATAAAATGACGTCATTGTAAAAGCACATAATTTTAAAATCCTGTGACACTCTCTCTGTTTATTTATTTGTTTCTTGTAACATTAAGTAATAATATATAAATAGTCTCAATCTATGGAATATTTTTTTGCTAAATATTTAATGAGGATCAAATTGTCGTCAACTGTGTAGGTCCCATAAACAATGAAGATACGATAATGATTAAATAGCTCAAATTTAAGTCAAGTTAATCGCTTTAGACGTTCTCACCGTAAAATTAATTTTACCTTTTCGCCGCAATTATCTGGGAGCAGCAGAGAGCCGTGTCCCGATTTTCCGGGACAAATCACATTCAAATCTGTAATGGAAGATAATTTTCGGTCTATTTATTCAAATTAAATACTTTCTCTTTAACTCATTAGTAATCGTATTAAAATATTATATTCATTCTTAATTATTTCTTCTTAGATATTATATACAAAAAAGTGGCTATGAATGACACTTAAGTACGAGGTTATTTTAAGAATTAAAATTTATTACTTAAAATCGACTGTAATGCTTCTTATTTTAAATATACATAAAATGTTAACACGTACGCCATATAGACCGTTCACTGTTAAAAACTAGGTAATCATCAGTAGAGCTTGCAATTCCCTCATCGAGAGAGAAACCCACGTTCAAATTTCTAAAATGTTCTGACTTAACGAACTTAGCCATGCCGTTAGCTCCACCGAGCTCCTCGTCTGAAAGTTGTAAAATAAGTTAGTTAAAAAGATGTATACAGTCTACACTGAAACTTACGTTAGGCGTGATTGGTACTAAGAAAGTTTTCGCGCAACGCTCTAATAAAGTTTGTAAAAATTCTTATACTTAAAAATATCGTAATAGCTTTCGGTGTATCATAGGTATATGTATTATAAAATTTCAAAGTTAGCCATAAAAGATTCTAAATACAAGCATTTATTATAGAGTACATAACAGATACGTGCGTAATAATAAAATAATATTAACACATTATAGTAATATTCCAAAGTCATACCGGGAACAAAAGACAAATGGATAGTCCGCTGCAAAGTCACACCCTTGCTTTTTAGTCTTCGTATGGCCTCCAAATATTGTATCGCTACGGATTTCATGTCCTGAACACCACGTCCGTACACTACTCCATCAACGATTTTCGCCTCGAATGGGGGATAAGTCCAACTATTCTGTAATTTTGGGACATTTGTACAGACAGACGGAGAAAAATAGTTTTGCAATTTTTAAATGAAGTTTGTGTATGGTGTTTATAAAAATAAATAAAATGTAAAATGTTTTCTTTTTCATAAATATACGGAGCTACAAAAAATACAAATGAAAAAGTCCAATTTAATCAAATGCTGATTCAATTTAATGTAATTATTTTAATTTTAATAAGAATATCTTACTTCAAACACTGGAACTACATCCATGTGAGAGTTGAGGAGAATGCTAGGTAGCTCAGGTTGCGTTCCTACCCATGTCATCACCAATACAGGTTTTTTAGGCACCAGCTCGAAAACCTGAACCGGAAGACCTAACTCAGATGCTTGTCCTCGTAGATACGTTAAACATTCATCTAAAAATGAGAGGTTTTCCCATTTTTATACAGTCCAAAATAGCAAATGAAACGGTAAATAATAAAGACAACGGATAGGATGTGAATAAACGAAGTACCAAAAAATAGATTATGAACAGTTTCTATTTTATTTATTTATTTATTTATTTATTTATTTATTTATTTATTTACTTTTAGTTACAATATACAACAATAAAATTTTATTGGATACAGCATTTTTAACAGGCGGCCTAATCACTAACGAGTGATCTCTTCCAGGCAACCCATTATTATAAAGAGAAAAATAACAAAAGAAAATCCGACGGCGATATGCAACTAATTCTATTACAAATATTTTATATTGTATAGAATATAAACTAAATATATAAATATATAAACATAAAATCGTACATACATACATAGATACATATACATATTATGAGCATAAAAGTAAATTTTCAAAAAAGTTTCTAGAATATGTTACAAAAGAAACATGAATAATTTGCGACCCAACGAAAATAAAAAAAAGTTTTTTTTTAATTCCTAGCATATTGTTAATAATAGGTAAGTAAGTAGGTAAAAAAATTTAATTCATTAAACTACTAAAAGGTAGGGTATCTTTAAAACATATGACTCTACTTACCGTAATTAATATTGGGTTGAACGCTTCTTATTCGCAGATAGGTCTGAAGATTACGTACCGCAGAGTCGTTTGTTTCATTTTCCGCCATTTTAGTAAATATTCGTAACAGAATCTATACTGGTTAAATAATTGAATTTCTTGATTGTTTGTTTATTTATATTTTCTAGCTACAATGTTTTATAACCGCAAAGGGGAGAAAAGCCTGCTTGAACATATTTTTTTTAATTTATCGAAATTTTTATAAATTCGATAAAAATATTCAACCCGAAAGATAAACATTGCTATATTATAAGATTACTGTGTTTATTATAAGAGTAAGTTTAAATCTGAATATGTAGGTAGATTATTTATAGAAATATAGTCTACTAATGTATTAATACAGTAAATTTGTATCGTGACATCAAGTCAGGATGGCCGAGCGGTCTAAGGCGCTGCGTTCAGGTCGCAGTCCACTTCTGTGGGCGTGGGTTCGAATCCCACTTCTGACAAACACTTTTTTAAACTTATTACTTAAAATGTTATACCACAATAATAATTAAAAATTAAGAAAACGATAAAATGTCATCAATGCACCTTACAAATTATTATATTTACTGAATAATGCCGCCCATAAAATAACATATTATTGGGTGATAGCCAATGTTACCACGTCTCCAAGAGCTATTTATGTGTTCCATACTCCACTATCAATATACTATAATTGACACGGAGCATCTGGTTCCCATACAAATTTATGTCACCTACACGAGTATCTTAATAACGTGAGAATACATGCAGATGCTAATGTATACATGAAGTTATTTGTTTTATATAATAATTAACTTTAAAAAAAACCGACTTCGATATTGCGTATAAAAAAGTTCATACCCAATTTTCCACCCTTGGGGGTGAAATATTTTTATTATTAAATTTAAATGGGACCTGGATAGGTAATAGTAGGCGTAATACCTCAACCCTTGAGGTATTACGCCTACTATTACCTATACGCCGAAAAAAGATTTGTTGAAATCGGTTCATAATTGGCGGAGTTATCGTGTAATAAAAAAAATACGGGTCGAATTGAGTACCTCTTCCTTTTTTTGAAGTCGGTTGATAAAACCATTAAAGCCCTTAATATAGTAAAACTATTAAAGCCTTTGGTTACATGAGTTGATTTAACGCATGTTCATAGTGGAAGAGAAAAATATAAAGCTGAACAATTCTATCCTTGCTATACAGTATACAGATTTAACTTAGTTATGGAAAATAAATGCGTAATGTAAGAGAAGAGGTCAAAATTACAGTTTATAATTTTTTTTTATTTCCATATGACCCCAGTCTCCCATGTTTAGTAAACTTCCATCAAATATACTGATATGTTTCCATTTGGCCGCAGATGTATCGCGTGTTATCAGCAATAGATAAAATATTCCCTCAAACTAAATAAATTTACCGCATTGTTTATGAATATAATAATTGTAAGAAATAATTAGAGCTAGTCCTGATTCGTAAAAAAAGGCAATACTTCTCGATGGCCTTGAAGATTTTCTTACAAATTGGACTAAATACGCGTCACTGGGCTTGCTAAGTGTTTCGAGTAGGGCTCTAAATGGGAGTTAATGATATTTTCAGGCCTCATTTATTTTCTCATTTCTGTAAATTACGTTCCACTGCTGTCATATTTGTATTTAAATACTTAACTTACTTTATATTTCTTGGAAATGCATTCAGAGTTTTAAATCTAGATTTAATGAAATTACTCTAAGTATATAGATATATTAGGTTAGAGACAGTAGAATATAAACTTTTTTTTGTTTGCGCGAGGTTTTGACGCAGTCAATTCAATATAATCACGTACCTAAACAGTTTTAAAGAGTGGTTACAAATATATATACGGTATCAAGGGTTATTCTTTTGTATATCGTCAATATTTTTAAGAAAATGTCCATATTAAGATTAAATTAAAGATAATTTTGCTCTAAAAAAACCTTGCAATTTTATCGAAATGTCACCCAGTCACTGATAACATTATTTTTTTTATTAGATAATACAATAATATACTTTCAGTTCTTAACGCCGTCTTCTGAAAATGTCTGAACCTTTCAGGAATCATCGCTCTGTAAATGTTACCTAAAGTTTTCCATAGATGGCGCGCTAAAGAATACGAACTGGGACTTATAGATGGCGCTTTAAAGTCTAAAAAGCGGACCATAAAATTTTAAGTTTAAAGCGTAGACCTATCTTTGAAGCTCACAAAACTTTTACAGACAATATTACACACATGTAAAGTTAAAATCACAATGTACACTGTATAATGGAACTTCGTAAATATATATTTTGTTGTCAATTTTAAATGCTCATCATCCTTGTAAATTATTTTATTAAATTAAATTATTTTATTAAATAAAATAAGCTTTGTAGTTTATGGATATATGGATTTTTTAATTCCACCACGCAAAATCTACTATGAATATATTATACTAGCTGTTGCTCGCGACTTCGTCCCCGTCTGATCTATTTCTATTATTATGTTATAGTGAGTCAATTTTAGAAGATAGACATATACTATCGCGGACTTTATTTTAGATCATTTAAAGAGGAATAATTCTTTCATACATATTATTTATGTATCTTGAACCGTTTTAGCAGCGCACGCAAAGGAAACCCTCAAAGATGAATAATTTTCCCCCGTTTTTTCCATATTTTCCATTATATCTTCGCTTCTATTAGTCGCAGCGTGATGTTATGTAGCCTAAAGCCTTCCTCGATAATTGGTCAATTCAATAAAAAAAAAATTTTCAATTCGAACCAGTAGATCCTGAGATTAGCGCGTTCAAACAAACAAACAAACTCTTCAGCTTTATATATTAGTACTAGCTGTTGCTCGCGACTTCGTCCCCGTCGGATCTATTTCTATTATTATGTTATAGTGAGTCAATCGTAGAAGATAGACATATACCGTCGCGGACATTTTTTTAGATCATTTAAAGAGGAATAATTCTTTGATACATATTATTTTTGTATCTTGAACCGTTTTCCCAGCGCACGCAAAGAAAGCCCTCAAAGATGAATAATTTTCCCCGTTTTTTCCATATTTTCCATTATATCTTTGCTCTTATTAGTCGCAACGTGATGTTATGTAGCCTAAAGCCTTCCTCGATAATTGGTCAATTCAATAAAAAAAAAATTTCTCAATTCGAACCAGTAGATCCTGAGATTAGCGCGTTCAAAGTTCAAACAAACAAACAAACTCTTCAGCTTTATATATTAGTATAGATAGATATAGATTATATTCGATTAGTTAATCAATTTACCATAGCCAGTTTTCCGACAGATGCATAGAAATATTTATATTGAGTATTAAATATTTATTCATTAAATAATGTGTTCAACATAAAATTCTGACAAAGTAAAAGGTTTTTAAAGAAAATGAAATTGAAACAAAATCGGGACTAATGTTTAAATAGAACAAGGATTATTGGCTTAGAGCCAGTATTTACTTTTACTGCAAAACCAGATGCGAATATTGGTCGAGATTATTGTTTTAGTACTTTTTTAGAGTATTGAGAGTTTACTTACAAAAGTTTTGCTTATTGATGCTGAATGTAGGATACTGGAATCTTTATTATTCTCATTAGGGGTGGTTTTAAACCAATCTGAAGGATTTTTTCAGATATTCTCTCCTGTGTCGTAAATTATAAAAAATATGACAAACTGAGCGTTCATTTAACTTAATCGTTAATCATTTTCACCTATCATAAAATTTACTATGTGGAACAAATTAAATCGTAAAAGAAAGATTAAACTGTGCCACCGTAAATTTAGCTCTGTAAGGTTTTAGATTTATAGACATACTTACTGCCATATAATGTGTTTATAAAGGTATTATTTTCCAATTCAATTATTCCAATTTACTTCATACAAGTAATTACATACACATATGGATTTACTTTTTTACATAAAAAAATCAAAAAAGATATTTTTTCTAATTTAAATATCCTGGAGATACAATAGAAATTAAATTCACATACAGTATTATATTTATGAATTTGATTATATATAATTGTACTGTTAATGATCACAAACTCAAAAGGAATAAATTTAATTAACACCATAGTTTAAAAAGTAATTCCTCTTTGATCTATGATTCAAGTTGAGCCCTGACCTCTTTGCCATATTTATCACGGTCAAAATCATCGATACACACCATGAGTGACCAGCATTATTCGACCACCGGTACCGTGAAAACGTTTCAGCAATCAGTAGACGTCAGTCGGCATACGATCGCGACACGCAAACGTCTCGCGTGTATCAATAAAAATTACGAAGGAACAATGTTTATCTATGGTTCGGTTTCAAATTCGAAATTTAAAATTGTGTTAAATGCGCGCCAAATTACAATGATTTAAAAGATGCTAATTTTGTGGTAGAGCAAAAACAAAATAAAATAAATAAATGTATTAACCGAGTGTTTCATGAATTATGAGTGAAATTTAATATTATGGTGAGATTTACGTGGCAAACAAACTTTAATACACAATAAGACTAACAAATTAATGTTACGATATACATTTCAGTACCATTCGTCACAAAATTGTATAATAATAAAAAACATTTAGGTATTTAGATTCTTTTGGCATATATAAATATATTATTAATAAATTCTTTAACTCTATATAACTGGCTTTAAATAGCTTTCTATTACTTTTATATTACAATAGTCTGTACTCTGTATATATCTGAGAAAATACATTTCATAATAACGATTGTAGTATTTAAATATCCATTAAATAGCAACACTTCATACTTTAATATTTATGGTAAATGATCGTAAAAACTTATACCTAATATCGACTTAAACTTATTACTCGAGAATTAAACAATAGAGCAGTTGGTAACTTAATAGGTTAGCTTTTAATCCGAAGAGAAAAGTTTCTGAGAACCAGTCAAGGTGAATCTAGAATTATTTAAATTCTTATTCATTTTTATAAATGTCATAAGTAAGATATTTTATTATTATATAGATTCATCAGTTATCTAAGTTTATGTCTTATCGTAATGAATTGGAAATAAATGAGTTAAATTTTACATATGTATATAAAAATGGTTAGGTACTTCAGAATTAAGATCCTTGACAAAAACCGAACAGCGAAAGGCGATTACCAATATGACATTATTATATGGACTTATTATTATTATATTGACAGGTAAAGAGGGTCATATAAGGAAGTCTTTCTTCTTGATAGAATACTATATTCCAAAAACAATATCAGTTTATAAATGTGGTCTATCTGTTTTTGGTTTTTTTTTATATATTCTATTAAGTGGTAAGACGAGCTGGACGCCCTCCTGATGGTAAGAGAAACGCCAGCCCATAACTAATGTAGTGCTACCTAGAACTTTGCTCCGGGTAGGGGTGCACTACATTGACGCTCCCCACTTTGAGTCATAAGATGTTAAGACTCATTGGCCCCGTAATCACGCTGGCTAGAGTGACCTTCAGACCGGAACACAGTGACATTTTCATATCACTGTTCAGGCGGTAGAATGTCTGGCACTGTGGGGGTACCCACCCAGTCGGTCTCCTGCGAAAGAGACCTACCCCCGGTAAAAATGGTCCCTATGATATTCTTATACGTTATAATTCCTAGTGTATAACTAATTAAAATATCTTATCTTGATATCGCGATAAATAAGACAATGCTTCAGAACTGTAGAATCATAAAAGCAACGTGATTTTCTTTAGCTGATTTATTTACCAGTAAAGCGGCCAAGTGGCGTTTATTCCTGGATAAAATATAATTCGAATATATTCTAACGTTCACTGACAAGCTTTTGGCACCAATATGCTTTCAATTAATTTCTCAAAAATAGAACAATTCATAATAAACGTTGAACGATATTGAAATGAGGTGTGCATTTCAAGTATCCATTAAGACTCATGAAAATTTTGGGTTTTCTAAATAAAACGTTTTTGGTGTAACAAAGCCAAATATCGAGTCCTGATAGTCTACAGTTCATTGTTTTAAAATTTATTTTGCTCGTTACCATTTTTAAATTTTTTTACTTTCCATACATAAATATTAGTTTATAAGTTTATAAAGGCATCCATATAGATTAAAGAATACATTTATTGTTAAAGAAAATACCAATAGGTACTTAATAGATTTGACATTTACGTATGTATTTATTATTTATAAAAATGTCTGCTTTACTTATATTGATTTACCTACTGAAAATAGCGTTCACTAATCCTTGCGCACTTCTCACATTAAAATAATCAATCAAGACCTTGTCTAGTCTAGATAATGGGCATCAAAATTAATTAACTTTTAAAGCATTTAAATGTCTTACTATCATTGTTTTCTTTGTATGTTTTAGTTTAATCTTATTTTGTAATTGTATTGGATTATATGTAGAAGCCTGATCTAAAACACGGTTTTTTAGTTTGTTTGATTATCATGTATTGTTTGCTACGAAATGCGGGCACAAAAGTAACCTTTTGGTGGGCGGTAAGATGCTAAATCGAGCATGAAATATGAAAAAAGCGGTCATTTGTATTGACTCGTCGGTTGTTATTCTCAGAAATTGACTTTGATTTCCCTAGAAATATTTTTCTTTGGCTCGATTGTAATCTTTTTACGGCTCGGAGTAATTTATTATTTTCCTTTAGTAAGGTGTATTAGGTTAGCCACAAATTCTATATATTAAAAACTTTTTATTCCTGGTCATGGTTTTATGAAATATGGGATACATTTTTTCAAATTGTAGTTGGCTAAATCCAAATTTATAGTGAATTGTGAAGAACGAACATAAAAACAACTTCACCGTTTTATTGTGTTTCTAAAGAGAAACGAGTTTAGGCAATTAATAATTTACGACAAGGATAAAACAAAAATCTCATTTTGATGCAATAACCTGCATTTAAAACTCTTCGTATCTTTCAAAAGTGTTGCTACGCTGTTGCAAACAATGTAATACTTCATACTTACTCGTAAAACAGCTCAGAATAACAAGAAGACTTTACAGTAGGCACGTGACTTGCAACTCCAACCAATAGTTAAACGAGGTTAAAGCTCGCTCATGGCCTACAGAATACGACAAATATATGTAGACTATAAGTATATATGGATGATAAGGAGGAAAGTTATTATTAGGTATTAAGTTTTTTAAACTATTAAAGTAAGCTATAAAAGGTCGTATAAAACCTACAAAATCAACAGTAGGTATTATAAGATAATTTAGAACCTTAATGTTGTTTTCTGGATTATTTTAATTTTAAATATTATATTAATTATACTAACGTTAATATATCCAAATAGAGGGATGTATTACGTTTCAAAAAGCATATTTTAAATTTTATATCATTTCATTTAAGTATTTTAATTTAATGCATAAGACAATGAATACCTGACTTGACCTGAATCCTTAATCGAAGACCAAAGCATTTAAGCTAATTTAAATCTTTTTCTGGTTCATTCATTGAGCAGTCTATTGAAATGCATCATGAATAAATTTGCCTTTTAGTCGATTCTCAAACGCCAATTGAGATAAAATTGTGTCCCGAAAGTTCGACAAAAGGGAACGGTGATGATGTACCCGTCAGGTAGTATGTTGAATGTGTTTACTGTTAATTTATATCCACTATAAGTATATCGCTTTTTTCGCTTCTTTATAATCATATATCACTTGTGCGCGTATAAGCCCTAATACTAAAAAAATATAAACTGTAAATAGAGGGACTGAAACTAACCTACGTTTAAAATCATATTAAGTTACTAGGTCCCTAAGTTCTATTATATTATTTTTCTACAAGTTTTCTTAAAGAGTTTTCTGGGAAAGGGCAAATAACAAGTGAGATATAATCTATAGAGTACCCGTATCTACGAATATTGTTAGCAGGATAGAAAAACAAAGAGATGTACTTTCTGATTGGCATGAGTATTGTATTTAGAAAGATTTTACAGTGTGTAGATTATATACGATTGTTTTATAAACATTTATTTCCCGTTAATGTTAAAATATCTTCGTAACAACAATAAAGAACTATTATTATTATAATTTGTTTATATACATGATCTTTTTACATTCTATTTGAGGTACCTTTTTGAGGACATGGAATATAAAAAATACAATCGTTTACTACAACAGGGTGAGATGCTCATAGAAACCAGTCATACATTTGGACTCAATGGTTAAGCTCAGTCCTTGAGTGAAATGTCCTAAAATACTTCGAATTTCCGATGTAACTGAATGGCCATGGCCTATGCCATGCGATAATCGACGGCCTTGGGACTGCAATGGTGTTAAAGTGGGCCACTAGCTATACTTATTGTATTAAAAACATCGTTTTGTGTATATACGTCTACTTAACAGTTTTGATTACAAAGTACTTACCGAAATTACAGTAATATAATATAATACTTTTATGACTTTTACATTAAAATACTGGTTATTCTTTAAATATGTTCCCTGGCAATATCTGAATAAAACGTATCCTATGTGTTAACCCAAATCAAATTTCAGGATGTTTGTAAGCGATAGTGGGTAGCTGAAACAAGATTCGCCCATTAACAAGGTCAAAGCAAAAGAGAGGAATCAATTTGTTACATTATCTGATGTTATGCCACTACTTGACGCCCGTTTTCTGTGCGAGTATGGTACTACCCCGGGCAAACCGGCCCAATTCAGCCTTTCAGCCACCACCTTAAAATATTTTACTAGAATTTACACGAAAGAGTAACAAACAACCATATATCGTCCACTAATACATTATTTAAATTAATATCCTCATAAAATATACCGCATTAAATTGAAATAAGTTTAATAATAAAAAATAAAATTACGTATATGTATGCGTTGACCAGCACACGCATATTTTTAATGAATAGTTTTGCGTGAAACAGGTTCCACACAATTACTTTAATCGCAGAGCTTATCTAAATAGGGTTGGTCAAAATTAATGAACGCAATCAGGAAATCCGTTTCTGCCAAGCCCATTTGGATGCGCATAAAAGTGTACAGTAGGTACCTAGTCATATATTTTTCTAAACATTAACAATTCATTAAAAGTTCGTCTTGTTGGACTTCTACTACTGTTTCGAAAATACTTTTTTACTTCGAGAATAAATATTACAATAGTCGTTGTATATATATTTACAATTGTATGTTCTTATTTTAAAAAGAGCGACTATCAGAGTTTCGTGCCGGTTCTTCTCTGTAGAAAATGCCTTCCAAACCGGTGGTAAATGTTTTGTAATACCATGACGGTTGAAAGGTGTTAGTAAATGTAGCCAAATTGAATAAAGATACTTTGGACTTTTTTGAGAAGTTTAGAAGAAGTTAGTCGGTGATTAGTAAAAAGTGAATTTTTAAAAGATATAAAATATAATTAGGTAGGTGTTGGTATGGTTAGGTATTATCTTGAACGATGCATTCTATATTTACACCTGTGGTCGTATTTATCCATTTATCGTTAAAGGAAGCTGGAATTTACTGCAATTTATTTTGGCATCGCTCTTTATTTACCATGAATGATAATTTGTATGTGTAATTTTCTTTGATTTAAATGAACTGACGTCGAAATGAGATTTACGTTATCCTAATACCTGAGAAACTTATTGCGAAGTTTACGTGCAAATTACAGGTATTTTGAGCGAAATTTCTGGAAATGGGCCAAGTAATATTAAGAAATACTGTAAGAAAAATTAATAGAAATGTCTTCACGGACATCTAACAAATTATATGCTAATGTAAAGACATTACCTTTGTCCTTTGTATGAATATTTTTCTCTATATTCATGTTGACTGAGGGCAATGATCAAGTCCACAATCTACATAATAATGTTATCAACCTAAATCTAAATTTCTTTTGTAGTTAATTTATTTGTACGTGTATATAAGAACAGGTAGTATATGTAAAAGGCACGGTTGGAAGAAATGAGAATGTAAGACATAGTTCACACTTTTCGGTAACTTTATATTTATTTAATACTAATTCAACGCAACTTCGTTCAAGTCATCGGTAAATTTATACACTACATCTACCCTTTTATCTCTGCTTACAAACCATCCTCCGTCAAGAAATGTTCTAAAAACTTGAAATAATTAATTTTTAAACGGTTCAGTTGTTATCCAGTTATGCACTGCAGCACTTAGCAACACATTTGACTATTCATTTTTATAATATAGATTTGATAAAAAAAATTAAGATTATCAAACTTGTAATTGGTGGCCTTATATTGTATCTATTTATTACAAATTCTTTGAACTTTAAAATTAACTACCGGCGGGGACATTTACGTATATATTTAGGTTCAGTTAACCAAATTGTTGCCTATACCCTGTGGATATTAATATCTAGAAGCTGTTGTCGTCAAGATAACTTTGTTGTGACACCCCAATTATAGTAAGCAAAATAATTTATAGACTTAAGCTGATACGCATGAATCACAATACTACTTATACAAATTTATTCATCGTATCATATAGTGATAGTTGTATTGTGAATACATCTATTCATAATATACTTACTTATAGATAAAATTATAATAATTAGATTAAAAATACCTTGGAAAGGTTCTGAAGTTTTACTAAAAATATTAAAAAAAAAATTAAATTTAAATTTTTCAGCTGCTCTTCCGTAGTAAAGACACAATTTATCAAAGATCTTAAAGCAAATCATCACCAGATTGTGATATGTTTATGCATTTGGATGTCATCCAAAACATGACGTGTGGACCATCTCTTGACAATTTTGTGTCGTTTCACAGAAATCGTTTACGTTAGTGTCTTGCAATATATTTTTAAAATCTGTTTTGTTGTTTTTCTTAAAATAAAGTCAATGACACTATTTTCTTTCATTATATTAAATATAGCGTCGGTGGTCCGTTTCTCTGGTTCAATAATATTTTGAAAATTGTAAGCGATTTATGTATGGTGGTTATGTAACGTTATGGCAAATTATTTATTCACTGTATACATTATAGCACATACTTCTTTTTTTACGGAGAATCATATAGAGAAAATTGTTATAAATAAAATACAGTTTCTAAACGTTATCATGAGTATTTAAAGAGCAATTGGTGAGGGTTCTTAAGACAGGACATCTTTATCGTCTTGAACTAATGAGGTCATACTAGAAGTATTTATTCGCAGCATTTTGTACGGAATTGTTTATTAATGTTTTAAAAAGTTTTATTCTACTACATTTTAATTTTGTTTTTCCTTGAACTTCAGCTTTAACCCTTATAAACCCTTCTTATGTTCATAAGCTAAATATTAGGAGGATTAATTTGATTATTGAATCGTAAAGCGCGCTTATATTTTGGAATATGTCCAAATTCATTTATGTACTTACAAAGTTATGGATACGATAAGAAAATTTCTAGATGTCTCACGAACAAATCAGCGAAAGTGCTTGTAACAAAAAGTAACGCAAAATAACTTTTGCCTTATGTGGATTACAGCTAGGAAAAAAAAATTTACAAAGTTACTTTGAAAAAAACACGGTAGAATAAACATATCGAATATATTCATACATTATTTAGAAGGAAATTATCAGTCTTTTTTACAAAGCTTTTATAAACAGATCCCTATTCCTCATATCAAAGTCAAAATATATCTTTTTTCAACTAGATAGCCTAGTAGTAGTAACGTACGTATACTATGTACATATATATTAATTTTTAATTCATAGCATGGTCCTTATATTTTATTAGGTACATTATTAGTATCAAATACATACAAGAAGCTCATTTTAATTTATCATCTCGTGGTAAAAGCCATTATCAGCGTTATCAGTTTCCAGTAAATTTACGCGAGGCCTCGGATCCGATTTATCTGACGCAGCTTGCTGTCGACTTTATACTATCGTAAGATTTATATTGGAATTCTCATGTTTTCTATTAACTCAGTAAAACTGTTTTAGGTAAGTTTCATATTGTTGTCATAGAATATATTTTTTTTTGAGAATATCCTGAAAGTTGAAAGTAAGGCGTCGTTATATCATTCAATGTAAATTGCCACCAAATTTACACCACATTTTTATTTTATTACATACAATTAAATTAAACTACATAGAATACGACTAGATTTCATTTAAACGTATTAAACACTATTTATATAATTATTTGTATACTTAGGTGGGTAACTGCAAAACAGGCTTTCTTTGCAAATGTCTGTAAATAATAAAATCAATAGTATGCTTTAACATGATATAATCACAGTGGGCAAAGGTTTGATATGGGTGTTATTAAAGTGTAAGGTTAACATCTGCCCTGTGTCACACGAGCTGTCACTTCCAAGGTCCGATACAATAAATAAGCCTTAAGGCCTAAACTATTAAAGGTTGACAACTCGCTAACAGTTAATAAGGTGTTTACCAAAAGTTTTTATCTACTAACGATCATTAATTTTTAATATGTGAATATTAAATTCTACTAACATGTATAGAACATATGACTATCTCTGGGCTACAAAATCAGATAGAATAGAGCTTACTGATAAATGTTAATAGATAACATATTTTTACACATATCTTATAAAGACAACCCCTTATTTTACTAACTACATAGAACAAGCAAAATTAATAATTTACGTTTTAATACAATTGTCACTTTAAAAATGCTTTCGTGCTAAAATTCCATGCTACATTTGATTTTTATCGAGACTCGTAATAGTGCATATTATTGGTAGCTGTACAACAACGACAATGAAAACAAAAAATCATACATTAAAAAATATGTACTACCTACCTTTATTTTTTCAAATTAGGAGCTTCTTTATGTTTTGTCTTATGCGTTCACAGATGATTATGATATGTTTTACAATCTTAATTATATTAATTGGCTTAAGTAAACCCCTATTAGTTGTTACTTAAAAAGTATGCACATGTTAAGTAAATAAGTAAAATAATAATAAGTAGAATATATTTTGTTATAAGATTTACTTCATAAGTATGTATTTTATACTTTTTCTAGTGAACACGGTATATAGCAGTCCAACTGTTAGAACTAATGATTATATTTATTAGGTACCTCGAAAATAAAAAGATTTAAAGAGTACATTTACCATAAACGTCGTATATATTGGTGTAAATCAAGCGCTTTATGACCTTTATCGTCTGTTGTGCGTGATAACAGCGCAAATCTTGAGATGAAGCGAAATAAGTTTTTTCTATTATTAAAACTTTTTCGATGAACCTCTGGTAGGTTAATTAATAAGTTGTTAAGAATCATTTTTGTTCATAATTTTTGTTTTGCTGATAGACTAGTAGGAGCTAGGAAACTTTCTCACTCTACTCTTAAAAGAATCCAGGACTTGGGGAGTACAAATATTTTGGGCATTAAAAGCATAAGCTTATTGCTAGGAATTTAAATAAAATTAATTTAAAAATATAATTCAATAGTTGACCTTAAGCTTTTGGTTTATATTCGATTGACACGATAAACACACAAGTGGTGCGTTATGCAAGATGAATACTAGAATGCATGATAGATAGTATAAAATAAATTCATACTAAAGTATTAAAGTATATTTTGATAAATCCAAGTTGTACGCCGTACGCGAATGTCTATGTTTTATAACAAATATTTCAGTGGTCTGCGGAAACTTTAGTACCCAGTTCTTGTGGAGCTTTTATCTTTATTGAATTCCAAATGTTTCAGATAAGCATTAAGATATAACTCTTTCCTCACGAAGGGTATAAATATACATAGAAGGTATTAATAATTAAATTAAAATGTTTTATCGACAAACAATCATAAGTAGGTGTAAAGTTTATAACTACAAATAAAATATTAACTGGGTTAGGTACTACTGATGTCTTTGCACAATGCTCTACAAATAAGGCAGGTAATAAACTGTTGTTTAAATCGATTTTCGATTAAATATTTAATGAAACTTTAAACTATGACGATGTCTACTCTAATGTACCGAGGTCGCGTGTCTGGACAATATTCCTAATGAAACACAAATAAAAAGCCCAAGCCCATAATGAATTCATGTATGCAAGATTTTGTTTGCGAGAAATTAATTACGTTTACCTAAGTAAAAATAAGTATATAAATTTGGTATGAGATTTTCATCTCTTTACTCTGTATGATGCGTAAGGACTAAACGAAAAATAGAGCAGTAGAATTCGTTAGAATAAGGATAAATATATAATAGTTCACCAATGAGAATATATGTATTTATATTGTTAGAAATTGGTATGGTATGTATACGTATCAGAATGTTATAATTTGTTTAAATAGGTGACTGTAATCGAACTATGAAAGGATTTAAATCTTCTTAAACTTTATCAAACTACAGACAAGCGTTTTGCCAGTAAATCTCACTATACGTTGAACTCTACACACTAGGTAGCGGATTTATTAACTAACACAGGACTCGCCTGAATGTAGCCGTGTTAATTCTTGGCTTCTTTAACTAATTAACGGCTAACGTAAATAAGTGTGAACGGGACAGTTGTGGCAAACATCCAAGATGAATTTGATGTTTCGGAAGAACTTCAGTTCTGAAAAGACGGTTTCGGGGGGAGGAGGCGGGGGCAAAGCCAAAGGAGCATTGGGCGCTGGCAGGAACGCGAAACGCAGGGATCGAGACCGATTCTCATGCATGGAGGAGCACCACTACAGAACACATCTGTTCTTCTCAGCGCCTAGGGCCAGTACACAGTACAACGATGGCTCAGGTAACTCTGGAAGTAAGAAAGTAGTTCCAATTAGTGAGTACGTGTGATCAGTGTGGGTTACGTGCAGTAAGTTTGTCTTTTCTTTTTTTCAACTTCTGTTACATGGCACTTTTAAAATCGTGTGTCACAATTCTCATCTTCTTTTCTATTTACGATGCGGAGAATGTGTTAAGGCATGAGTCTTTTATTGTTTCACTTATTTTATTTGTATAAACAACAGAGTAAAATTGAAATGCATCTTGCATTTCGTTTGTTTAAACGGAATCCTATGAGATAGCTATAATATCTTCTGATTCTATAAATATCTAATACATTGGCGGTAACCCGGATTGATGTTTACGCATGTTGTAATCGTGGCAGCTGACAAACATGTTGTTATCGGTATGTGTATCTAACTTTTGTTTTGTTTGCCAACAAAACTCTACCGCACTACTATATCGCAAATTACTTTAATACATCAAGCAATGTTTTGTGAAATAAAAAATATCAAACTTACCTACATTATATCTGCCTCTAAAAATATCCTCCACTTATATTAATTTCGATATAAATGTCGTTTCAGCCGAAAATCATTTAAGTTAAAACGGAATTATTTCATAATGTATAACAAAGACTGTAAAAAGGTTTGAGCTATTTAATTGGGGTGTGTTTTAATGAGAGTCGGCTAAAAACGTCTCGTGCCACGTTCAACTAAAATATGTTCAGTTTATTTATATAGAGGAATGAGGCGTATTAATACATGCAATTAAACATTCTATGTATGTCATTGTAGAAAATCAGAACACCTACAAAATGTATCCAAAATAAGTCTGTATGTCTGACATAGATGCTACTAAAAGCCATATAAAACCCATAGTATCGTTAAATTGTGACTGGTAGACTAAAACCATACATTGTTGTTTACAAAATCTATTGTCGTTTCAGAACGATGTGGTCCAGTGCTTGGCGGTGGGTCGGGTCCAGACTTGGAGCCGCCCCAGCCGCTGGTCACCAGGGAGCCTTCCGTTTCTCTACTGCGATGGGAGCGTCCAGCCACCACAGAGCGGAGAAGGACAGAGCCGGTCTCGCTGGCGACCCTCGAGAGAGACTGCTTCGTGATACCCGCACATGCTCTCGAGCGGTTCCTACCTGATGGTGTTCCGGTAAGAATTCATTCAATAATTCAATTCACACCAGAATTCAAACAAAGTAAAAAAAAGTCTAAAACTAGTAGATACTATAATTTACGTTAACAACGAATCTTTAATTACATAGTAAAGAATAACCTTGTGTCTTATATGGTTTATGTAAATTTCAGTTGCCTGTGCCTCCTCCTACACCAGAAAAGGGAATAGCACCAAAAACCGCGCCGAGTTCCCTCAGCGTCCTCGAAGTAGCGGACCCGAAGCTTTGCATTTTAGCTCATTTAATGAGTCCTTTAGAACCTATAGAGCCTATATTAGAATCTCCACTTGCCAAACCCTTAGTGAAACAGAAAGCGGCCGCTGGCGAGTTATTAAATGACGTAGCTCAAGCTAATACTGCCGTAGGTGGCATGCTTCTAGCCAATATGGAAAAGAATGCAGAGTTTCCATTCATATCTTACTATGTTATAAATACTACACAAACTGATCCATTATTATTTTATAACAATATGAGGTCTGCCTCGTTAACTAAATTTGATCCAAAAGCAATACGATATTCGGCAGCTCATACGTTAGATCTGTATAGTGAAGTGGCGATGATTTGTAGACCACCCTTCAACGATTTAGCTGGAGGACCAAAGAAGTCTCATACGCCAAATACTGGATTTATTATTAGTGTTTATAAGGTCAGTATCAAATAATTAATGTCATTTTGAGTAACTTTAATTTAAAAGTGTATTATTATATTATTATATTTTGTATTTCTAATCATTTTAAAATTTTAAGTAGGTAAAAAATTTATAGTTATGGTCAGTCTACATTGAACTATGAGCTCTGTGTATATTCATTATTAGTAAATTAATTGACGATTTTATTTATATTTAACTATATGCACTAACTAGTTTTAGTCGGCGACTGACAGTAAATATTGGTGGTCTTTACTCTTTGCGGTGGCAAAAACAATATTTATTTTCAATTAACTAATTTCAGGTTTTCGAAGGTGACGACGGCGAACGATTCGAAAGGAACTGGTTGTACTGGACCGGCGCCAGGATGCTTTACCGACACCTTCCACACTCCGTGGGCATGAGGAAGATTGCGCTACACAAGTCGGTGGCCACGCATGGAGACAAAATGTACCTTCTGGTTTGCGAATGCGCCAACTTATTAGACGATCTGTCCGGCGCTGCGATGTTAATAACAGCGTTACGAGCGAGGCTGTGCGGTTATACCGGCCTTTATAGACCAATACAGACTTTTTAGTAGAGGGAAATGGGCCATTAGGCCACACGTGCTTAAATAACTAAGAGATATCTTTTGGGAAATAATTGTGTCCTCGGTTGTGTTCATTCAAAGTCAAAGTAAATGTTAATGTATATTTTTACATATAAAAAAGTTATTTTTGTATTATAATACTGTTTTCCTGGGTTGGACAGATCTGTATCAAAACGTCTATATTTATTACATTTAAATTTCTATATTTAATTACAATGTTTATTTAACAGATCGATTAGTCTTATTTTTGAGCTTTTTATGACACATTCCATAACTCTGTATATTGTTTATAAACACAGGTTATTTTTAAATTCATACTTATACATTTTCGCAAACAAATTATGTTTATTATCAAAAGGAATATTATAAAACGATGGAAAATAGTTATATGTATTATTATTTATGTTCAGTGCTGTACTTACATTGTATGGAAAAATGCTTCTAAATATAAAAGATTGTATTCATGCTAATTAATAAGAGGTGCCTATGTGAATGTTATGAGTTAAATTAAGAATCTGATCTGCTGTTACAGTGTGTAGGGATTTAAAATAATTTAAGTATAATCTTTGTGAAGATAAACAACGAATAAAGATATCTCCTAGTAAACTGCCAACTATAATACTTGTAGTTGTAAAAAGGACCAAAGTTATGATACTCGTTAATCACTTGTCTACGCGAGAGTGGCATACTCATGTCAATGTGTTGGTCAGTGCCAATATTTTAATATTGAATGTAGTTATAGTGTAGCAAGATTTCCGCAAGAATGGTCCGCCTCAACTAATAAAATCGTGAAGATCTTCCAATAGTTATAAAAACGTTATCAAATACAAGAATAACAAGTTATACTAACACCGATATCGCAATATGAACGTATTCGTTTAAAAGAATAACTAATACTAGGTACTCTAAGCCATTGAAACTTTCGGCGGATTTATGCTATACTTACGTAACCAATTTAAAAGAGCAATTTTAAAAGTACAATAAGTTACCAACACAGCAATATTTACTTGCACGTATAAAATTATAGAGATTTAAGAATTACTAAATTAATATAAATTTTATTGCAATAATAGATTATATTTAGAAGCGATAATAAATATAATAAGTTAGTTCTTTTCGTGCAATGCTGGATATTAGTAGGTTTCATAAACGCGATAATAGAATATACTTTTTTAAGGGCATTATAAGGATTTTCTCATTTTTCATCAACTTATATTTCCTAAAATAAATATTAGTTACGGAAAATTACGGAAAATAAAATTTCTAACATATCTTTACATAACGAAGACATATCACAATTTGTAATCCATCACAAAATTTTAAAAATAATACAATTTTAAATGTTGGATATAGATTATACCTATCACAATTTTAATTATTGGATTATGTAAATCATGTCGTGACAAATTTTAACATTGCCGAGAAAAATGAGAAAAGGCCTGAAGGTATAACGTTTTGACGTCAGGTAGGTGCACCACGTCAAGTAACCATGAATTTTGGATTTCGTTAAGCATTGACTTTTTCATGTTTCAATTAAAATAGATAATTTTATTAGCTGCTAAGGCCCGTGAGACGATTAGACTTAGCGCGCACCAAGAGTTGTTATTATCATACACACGCAAACACATTTTTGCTATGGTGCTATAACCTAGTCAATTTAAAATAAAATTATGTAATCATAAGTCCTTATTAAACTTAAATGAGGTTGTTTCTTTAATAGTAATTTTTCAACTAA
The DNA here is from genome assembly GCA_026213755.1 of Eurema hecabe. Classification (NCBI taxonomy): domain Eukaryota; kingdom Metazoa; phylum Arthropoda; class Insecta; order Lepidoptera; family Pieridae; genus Terias; species Terias hecabe. Next base: position 4,076,710 of record JADANM010006502.1, read on the forward strand.
GCTTATTTCGCAGTAGGTATTAGTACAAGATATAAGTAAGCAAATCAGATTTGTCGAATTTGTATGATCTCTATAAATTTAATTATTTATTTACAATCGCCATTTTACCTTATCATTATTTACATGGAGCCGCTAAAATTGTTCAACTAAAAAGACCCTTAATATGTAGTACCTATACACTTTTCAATTGGTCGTTTAATTACATTTTTCACATAGTCCTTGCAGGACTTATTTTATTTAATTTTGAAATTAAATAAAAATCTAGTTACTATTTAAACAATAAGTCCCTATTGCTTATTTTTAAATTATTGTTAACGTTAAGGAGGGGATAATCGAATTTGTTTAAGACGTTAAAACTTGCTTTGAAGAAATCTCAATTTTCTCTTTTAACTCTGCTAATAAATTTCACAATATTGACACAATTTTTAGGAAAGGAATTATTAGAATTGCAATTCTTGATCTATATTTAAAAGCTTCAAAAGCCAGTTTTCAAGCCGAGTTTAAAAGTTTAAGTATTTACGTTATTTTTATAATAAATATATTTTAAAAAATATTGTTTCTTTATTTAAGACCCTAGTATAAATTCCTATATATATATTCTATACTAGCCACCAATGGGTTTTAGTCGGTAATGCGCCATGTTCCCATCTCTCCTGAAGGGAATGGCGTATCTGTCGCAGGCGGATTGTATAATCCGCTGTATTACATTACGGCTAGCCGTTTTACAAAACAGAGCCGTTTTGCAAAGCGGCGGTTCAACGATTAGCCGTATTATTAGCGATACGTTCTCGTCCACGTTTAGCCGCATTGTACCACTACTTAAATTAATTACATTACTGTACCGTAATTACAAAATAAAACAATGTATAAAGTGAAAATAAATTTTGATTATCAAAAACAGCTAAGAATATTAGCTGTTACGATGTTCCTAATTTGGGTTAAATATAAAAAAAATATTTTACAAATCACATGGCAGTTAACTTGAAATAATTAGGTACTAAAGTTAAACTTTTCCAAACATTAATTTTTAATGATCATATAAAGCTAATATATCTCTTCTTACGATATTCCTTTGAATAGTTATTATTAACTGAACACTAATAAAAGTATTTGGCTTTAAGCATTTTTACAAGCTTTTATTTTTCTCTTAAACATATTATAAATCACACATATTATATCACACTCATCGGAACTAAAAACTGTCAAAGGGGCGACTAATCCCTCGCTTTATTACATTACGGCTAGCCGTATTGAATAACGTATGGCGACGAATACATTCCGGCGGTTTTTTACTCAGCCGCGTTCAATACGGCTAATCGTTGAAACGCCGCTTTGCAAAACGGCCCTGTTTTATAAAACGGCTATCCGTAATGTAATACAGTAGTGTAGTGGATTATACAATCCGCCTGCGACAAATCCATAACAATATGATTTCCCACTGAGAAAAAAAAGGTCTAAATAGCCTCCATAACTTCAACTGTATCTATTGAAAAAAATCTATAAACAATAATTATTGTTTATAGATTTTTTTCAATAAAATTATTATAATAATGTATTCCAAAACCAACATGGTTTTGACTGTCTCAAAAGGAATAGATTCTAACTATATCTATTTGTATGTAATGACACACTATGAAATGTATTTGGTATACAAGATAAAGTTTTATTTACCTTAATATATTATGTAGAACTAAAACTTTATGCTTGCTATATTGGAACATACTAATATTCATAGATACACTTTTTTTCTTTATATTTTTGGTTTTACTATAGGTACTTCAATGAAATAACTAATAATAAGATATTTGTGTGTGTCCTCAATTAAAAGAAGCTGTGATTATCACAGATAACAGCAACCATGTTAATAAATTTCAAAATTCTTGATATTCCATTTTTTTTAAGTTTTAATCTTATAGGTTCTAGTAACTTACTACTTTTGAGTAGATTCTCAGGACTTTCAAAAGAAGTAATAAATGTGGTTGTTAAGAATTCAAGTTTTAAGCTTTGAATAAGTAATTCTTTTTAAAATGAATGAAGGGACAATAATTGTTCTACTGTCCCACGTATCAACAGATTCATGGATGTCCTAGCAGACTCTTCCGCAAAATCCAATGCTAGCACTATTTACAATAAATAAAACTCACAGAATAACTAACAATTAAAATATTTAATTGGGTTAATTTGTAACTAAAATTATAATGTAACATTTTCAGTATTTTTAATATCCTTTTACTCCTCTAAACCTTCTTCTGTTATCAAGCTGTAAAAGAGAATAAAGCAAATTTTACTTTGTACCAATAATATTTAAATGCTGATTGCTGATGCTTTGCACCTTTTTTTATAAGCTGATTAAATAATAAAATTTATTAGCTAATTTAAGATGTTTTTGTTTTATAAGCTCTAAGTGAAGTCTTACCAATGAACGTTTACATTCGAAAAAACTTTGCCTTAATTGTAGGCATTCATCCGGTACCGAACCTTGCTTTAGGCATTCTCGAGGTGTCTTTTTGTCCTGAAATATATAATGACGATAATTACGTTATATTTTTTATTTAATAAGGATATAATTTCACAGGAGGTAAAATTAAGCTTACCTTCTTACAACAATCACTACTTAAAAGACAGCTTTTGAGATCGGCCCGAACACCCGCACATGAAGATTGATCAGCTAATCCAATCTCATCTGGACCAAAGGTAATCATATCTATAAATGATATTTTAATTGTAGAATTAAAATTAAACAAATCGCTGCCTGTATTCTCAGATAAAAACAATTTACAGCTGTCAATTGTCAATTGTCATCAGAAAGTGGAAAATGTTATTTTGACATTGCTATTTTACTTTTTATAAGACTGTGGTAGTGTTTAATGTTTATTACTTTACTCTTTTATTTTTCGTCATCTGTACTCTAAAGCAATCAGCTGATAATTGTCAATTGTCATTGACAGTTGTGAGTTGACACATAATATTTGACTTGTTTATTTATAGTTTCTAGAGATTTAAGCAAAAATTTTCCATTAATAAGCAATATAATTATACTAAACATGAGAAAAGGACTGTTTATTTTGAGTAGGAATTTGTCACATGTGTGTAATTTAAAGCCATATAAAGAAACGAAATGGTTTATGCCTAATGGAAATCCCACCGGAATTTATGTATATAATTGTATAGCTCAAGATAGAGTCCCGATTATATTAAATGATCCTACAATCGCTACATGGTATTCTTGTGGACCTACTGTATATGATTCTGCTCACATCGGGCATGCCTCATGCTATGTAAAGCTAGATATAATCCAAAGAATTTTAAAAACATTTTTCAATATAAGACTTGTGACAGCTATGGGCATAACGGATATCGATGATAAGATAATAAAAAAGGCTAAAGAAACAAAGACTGATTTTAGGTTGCTCGCAAAACAGATTGAAAATGAGTTTTGGATGGATATGGCTAATTTAAATATTGAAAAACCTATGATAATAACTAGAGTTTCTGAACATATGAGTACAATCGAAAAATTTGTAAAGAGTCTTATAGATAGCAATCTGGCTTATGTAGCTAAGGATGGTTCAGTATATTTTGATACTTCGAAGTTTAGTTTATATGGGAAATTGCAGCAAACTTTCGATAATGGTGAACCAAGTGACAACCTTAAACTAAATGCTATGGATTTTGCTTTATGGAAGGGATATAAACCAGGAGAACCAAGTTGGCAGACTGAGTGGGGTGATGGAAGGCCAGGCTGGCATATTGAATGTTCAGCTATGGTAAGCAAAATCTTTGGCTCACAATTAGATTTCCATGCAGGTGGAATAGATTTAAAATTTCCTCACCATGAGAATGAAGAAGCCCAATCCTGTGCATTCCACAGCACAAAGCAATGGGCTAACTATTGGATACATGTTGGCCACTTGAATCTAAAAGATACTAAAATGTCAAAATCCCTACAAAATACCATATCAATACCTAATATATTAGAAAAATACAGCTCTGATACATTTAGAATGGCTTGTCTTTTATCAAATTATAGGCATCCAATGGAGTACAGTGATCAAATGATGGACATGTCTCAAGAAATTGTAAACAAATTTAAATATTTCTTTAAAGATGTTATAGTGTATGTCAATAATAGTAATATTGAGAAAGCTTCATATAATTATAAAGTACTCAATAGTTTACATGTTACTGAAGAAAAAAATTTGGAGGCTCTTAAAAATGATTTTGATACATCAACCTGCATAAATTCAATGTTAACACTATTGAGCACTGCTCACTCTATCATAAAGATTGATAAAGAAAACTTTTATCCAGTACCTATGATATTAATTTCCAACTATATCTTGGATATGCTGATAAAATTTGGATTGAGATTTAAAGATTCATCTGAACAAACTGTATCTTCTGCTATTATTGACTCCTTGGTAGAATTCAGACATACAGTTAGGTCAACTGCTTTGAAAACTAAAGACAAGGAATTATTAGCAGCATGTGATATTGTGAGAAATCAAATGAAATCAGTTAAAGTACAAATTAATGATAGCAATGTTCCAACTTGGGTGCATGTAAGATAAGAACTTGATATTTAATAAAAAAATTTAAAGATTCTTTAATTGCATGACATACAAAATTACAAACCTATTATGAACTTTTGATAATAATTTAGTTATAAGAAGACTTTTAACTTGTTTAAAGAAGGTATAATGTCTATCAATATCCTGCTTATTAAATGTTATTAAAAATATATTTATGTATTACTATTTCCTTGCATAATTATGCCCTTAATGACAATTGTTTACAGAATAACAATAAAACAACAAATAATGTCATCACTTTCATGTTAAATCAAATTACACTTACAACAGATCGCTTGAGTATAGTACAAAGTTGTCAATGCATCTCCCAATCGTTTGTATTTTATTGTGGTCAATAATTAATCAATTTATATACTACCAAAAGTGTTTAAGAAAAATTTTACTTTCAGATATAATACATAAAATAAACATTTTCTTTTAAATTAGCTCTTTTTCTATATGTATGTTTATTAGCTCATTATTTTAATTTTAAAGTATGGTACTAAGCTTCATCTTTAAAAAATTTGATCATTGCAATTTAGGCATTTAGATATTGTGTATTGTAAAAATATATTTGACTAGAATAGTAGGAATTACATTCATAAGTAATAAATAAAGATTTTATTTAAAACATAATGACCACAATTAAAAAAATTTGTTTAAAAAGGAGATATAATGACAATTTAATTAGCTTGCACATTTTTGTCTTGTATTAAATTTTCAGCTTTATAAACTTTCCAAGCTACTAAGTAATCTCTTAGAATTTTGTATAGTGAGTAATAATTTATAAACAATAACACTACTATTGATAGAAAATAATGCCACACTATAGAGCTGAATAGTAAACACAGTTGTAATAACACTAGCGAGAGCTGAAGACAGACCAACAGACACAAAAGTTTTGATGGATCGTTGAACACGGTCTGAAACAAAAAAGCATTTCATTTTATATTAGTTTGAATTTCGAAACTAAATAATTTTGCAACTGAAATTATATTTTATAATGAATTACTTACATAAAATCTCACATGTGCCATATTGGTAGGGTCGGCAGCAACAGTGGATGAATTTGCAACAAATAATTGATCTTCGTACCGAACCCGCGACCCTTGTGACCAAAACCGATCACCACTCCACTGTGGTACGTCATTTGTTTCACTTGTGACTGTTCCTATAAATCAAATTAACTTATTTTATATAGCTTATAAAAAATTTAATAGCATTAAAAATATTCAAATGAAATATTAAAAAAGGATGATTTGACATATTTCATGTGAAGAATTAAATGCTCCATATTTATCATGACACATAGAACTAAAATATTTCATGATTAATAAAATAAGTCGAGAATATCATAGAGGCCTACCATCCTGCTTCCAAGAGCCCAAATGTCGGGCAGCTCTATGAGGCACGTCACAGAACAAGGCTGGCAACATTTGCGCCGCGTATCGTCCGCACAGCGAACCCCATACTAGGCCCACCTGTTGTGCCGCTGATAGCACATCATAGTATAAATATGGCTGTAATGAGTGAAACAAATTTAAGAGTGTATTTCTTTTTTTGGAGATAAAAATACATAAAGAGCATTTTTAGGCTATCATTGGCTTAAATTAGGTATTTTTTTTTGTGTTATTATACTTTAATTTAAATAACTAATTAAAAATATTACCTGCGCGAAACAACATGGTACAAAGCTGGTGTAATAGGCACCAATAATGGAATGGAATAATATCTTTTTTACTCTTAAATTAAAATCTTCTTTCAGCATTTCTACTTCTGAACGAATTTGTTCTGGATCATGAGAGCAACTATGCATTGGTAGTATCTCCGTGTGATTTAATTCCAGAAATGCATCAATTTGGAAACCAAATAAAATGAAGTAAATTATTGATCTGTAAATGAGAAATCATGCTTTTATTATATTACTAATGAGGAAAATATTGTTAATCCATGTAGCATACTTACGGATAAATCAAATAGACCATTTTTAAAAGAGGATATTTTAGCAATAAATAGTATGTACTCCAGCCTAGCATGCCTATAATGGCTCCTAGAATAAACATCCTAAAAATATTGAAATATTAAAATATTAATTCAAATTTAAAATCTGTACTAATATATAAAGCTGAAGAGTTTGTTTGTTTGTTTTTTTGAACGCGCTAATCTCAGGAACTACTGGTTCGAATTAAAAAAATATTTTTTTATTGAATAGACAATTTATCGAGGAAGGCTTTAGGCTACATAACATCATGCTGCAACTAATAGGAGTGAAGAAATAATGGAAAAACAAATCAACAACATGAAGTCACGAGCAACAGCTAGTAACTTTATACAAAGAAATAAAGTTGGAGGTAAGTTGTAATCTTAGGATCTACTGTACCATTTTTGGACAAAGGCTATATAATAGAATATGATTTATCATACATATAAATCAGTCATTTAATGTAAGATTTTTATTTTTAGCCATTTAATAGACATTCTCCTTGCAATTTGTATTCTTTTGTGTTATATAAAGTAAATAAAATGATGAATATAAAAAAAAATCTGCTGAACCTGTAGAACATAATCCTTTATCTAATTTATCTAGTTTTATAAAACTTACCGAGCAGCCATGGTAACGTGTGTCATCATCTTAGGAGCTACAAAAAGTCTTACCAAAGCCACACTTGCACTCAATAACAATCTTGGACTTATAACTCCCATTATAAACATTACAACATGTGGATCCACAAGATGGAAATGCTGAAAAAATATATGTTTGATAAATGTAAATGATTTGGCTATTTATTTAATTGTAATTGGAAGTTTTTATTGCAATTTAAAATGAAACGAGACATATGACATATTGATTTTTGCATATAAAAGATGATAACTTACCATTGCTTGTGTAGTATAAGAATTTGGTAGCCACCAAGCTGTCCTATATAAATTTAAAAACTGTAGTCCAGTGGCAACTGCTAGAAATGTGAATGTCATAATTTCAAACAATAGCTCTCCATCTAATGGAATATATGGGAATGGTATGTGTTTTGGAGGAAATGGGCCATCCAATAATTTTGCTTCTGCAACAGGTGTGTTTGAGGGCAAACGAGTTCTTACTCGCTTTCCGTTAACAAAATCTTCATCCGATACGGGTGTAACCTGGAATATTAAATTATTAATGCCAAATAAGTAACAGAAGAAGAACTTTATGCGATAGTTTTTTTTTACAAATACCTTTTTAGTGGTGCCAGAAAGCTTTTTAGGAGCTACCATTTTAGTGGTTACGGGTGGTAAGGGCCGCTTAATCAAAGGATCTTTGATAATTTTTCGCCGTCTGGAAATCGCAGTTGATGAGGTACTGTTGACTTGCGAGTAGGCCCACCGGCGAGCCAAAAGTATAGTCAAACAGCCAAGAACCGTTGGTATGAAGAATACAACAAAAGGTCCACTTTCATCTTCGTCACAACTCATCACTCACATGATAAAATTTCGCAATTATTTATTTCGATTCTACTTGTATTATTTACGTTCGCGATATGGACTCGCGACTACTTTGACAACTAAAATGCAATTCAAAAAATTGACATTGAATGAAATTTGAAAATCTAAAAATGATATCAGTTTAGAATAAACCACTAAAACCAAAACAGATGTGAATAATTAGGAATTATTTCTCTAAAATTCATTTAGATTTTTACAATGAACATTTTATTATTTTCATTCTTGGTGTCTAACACACGGCGCTAAAAACTTAAGTATTTATTTTGTGATCTGTCCGTTACGCTTCATGACATAATACATATCGTATTTTGAACGACGTCTGTATGTTTGACATATCACAATATTACGAAAATAATATTGATTTTTGCCGGTGTTTGGTATTCTATTATTTAAAATACTTAGTTAACACCAATTTATTCTAAAATATGTTATGCGATCGATACAGAGATTTATTTTAAAATGTCCTTCGCTATCCTTTGTTCTTTTGTATTAGCCTTTTATGTTGTTATATGGTTTTTTGATTCATTTTTTAAGGTAATATTATGATCTCTAAATTTTGTTTGTAGCAGTATTAAATAGTAGTAATACAAATATTCTTATTTGTTTTAGAGTTGTATGCATTACCCGTATTTCGCATTCTTGGAGGGAACAGGATTGAAAATAGGACTCTTAAATATTACTTGGACAACTGCAGCATTTAACCGTTGTATATATAGATGGAGTAAGAATTTAGCCCGTGTATTACGAAAATGGTTTATATTTGGATTTTATATAACAGTTTTCTTGTTTTTACCATTTTCCATATGGACATTAGTCTCTTTTATTATAGAGCACTTTAATGAAACAATCCAAATATCAGGAGTTCCTGAGGTAAAAGCTATTTTGCCAGGAGTAAATGTTCCCGCATCAGACTTTTGGATTTATTTTCTTGCTATAGCATTTAGTTCAATTTTTCATGAACTTGGACATGCAATGGCTGCTGCGCATGAAGATGTACAAGTTATTGATGTAGGTGTCTATATTTTTACAATTATACCAATAGCATTTGTTCATCTCAACACAGAACACTTAAACAGCCTTCCCATACTCAAAAGACTTAAAATATATTGTGCAGGAGTATGGCATAATTTAGCACTAGGATTTCTAGCAATGTTGCTCTTTTTTGCTGCACCAGTATTATTTAGCATTGCATATGAAACAGACATTGGAGTCAGAGTGACTGACTTTACCTCTGATTCCCCTCTAAAAGATGCTAGAGGGCTTGACAAGGATGATGTGATAAAAGCCATAAATGCTTGCAATGTTAAAGACTCATATGACTGGTCATATTGTCTTCATGTAGCCCATGATAGATTTGGAGTCTGTACAAGTGCTGAGTTCATAGCACAGAATGATGAAATAATGATGGAAACAGTGAAAGAAAATGGTGTGGTTGAATGTTGTAGGAAAGATGATTTATACAGTTTTTGCTTTGAATATATGGAACCTAAAACAGTGGTTGATTCAGTCTTACCAGGACAATACTCATGTCTGAGACCCAGGGATATGATTAAGGAGAAATTAATAAAATGTACAGAAATTGGTGGCTACTCATGCCCTAGGAATATGCATTGTCTAAAACCATCCTTAAATAATCATACATATTTTATAATCATAGAAAGACAGGACAACAATGCAGTACTATTTCTAGGATTACCATATGATGTATATAAGACTGTTTTTGTTGATCAATATTTTCCAAGAATTGGAATTTTTTCATTCTTTTCACCAACACAATTTGAAAAATTACTGCGATATATCTTTGTGTTTTCAATGGGAATTGGATTTTTGAATATTGTTCCTTGCTACAGCACTGATGGACATCATATAGCTAGGAACCTTATTCAGATGTTGGCTAAAACCTTAAACAAAAATGGAGATTTTGTGACATTCTTTACAGTATTTACTGTATTTGTTGGGACTGCAATTACAATTCCCATATTAATATACTTATTCTACAAAGCAATATTTCTGGATGAGCTTGATTATTAAAAGTTAACTTAGGAAATAATTAGGGTTTTATATTTAAAACATATTATGACTAAAAGTAAATCGATAAAATAAATTCAACACAAAATCTTAGATTTATTAGTGTGTAAGATGTTGTAAATACTACTTTAAGATTTTAGGAATTATTATAGTGTTTTTGCAAATAGATCAAATAGCCATCAACACCTAGTTTATTTCTTGCACAAAATGGCATTGTTATAAATTAAACTTAATTGATAATTATTAAGTGAATATTATTTATTTTAAATACGAAATGAAATAAAAATTGTTAATTTAAACTTGTATTGTTTTTGTAATCATATTTTATTGGATTCTTAACAAATTATGTATGTAGTGTTAATAAAGAAGAAAGTTGCAAAACATTAAATAACTATTAATTTTAAAAATTACTTTATTATTAATTACATTACCAGTCATTTTATATATTATTAGTTTAGCTAATTACAGTAATAAATGTTAAACATAATATTTAACTTTCACTTAAAGCTAAAGATCTCTGTAGATCTTTTAATGACTTTCTACCATAATATAACATTGATTTAATTGCTGTTTCATCATTATGATGTTTATTGTTCTTGAAATCTGCTCTTGCCCATTGCTTTAACTCATCACGAGTTCTTTCATCAGAAACTTTTCTTAATGTACGAAATATATCCCTGTAAAGCTTCAGAACTTCTTGCCTAAGAAGGAACTGTAACAGAAGTTTTTTAAGAATTTTATATAATAAATATTTTGTGCATTTGCTTATTAGATTACCTGCTTTAAACTTAAGGCATTCTTTGGCAATTTTGAAGCCATTTTAGACTTATATTGTACGTATTATTCGTTCATTTTGCCATTACGGTCATTAAAATACAATTAATAAACTTTTTTTACTGTTGGTTAGCGTTTAAAAATCGCAGTTATAATTCTGTTCAATTATATAATTTTAATTTTTTATTTATATTTGCGAAAATATTTAGGTTGAAAAATCAATTTATAGAAATGTCAAATGTTTGTTAATGTCAAGCGTCAAGAGTCAATGTCATATAAGAAAGCCGATGCGTTCAGTGATTTAAATTTTAAAGTCTCTTAAAGTGGACATCTAACAAGCTAGCTAAATTATTAATCCTTGTTACTGTAATCAACATCAAAAAATCCTTTGATTTTGGTTGTGATTGAAGTCTTACGTTAAAAGTAAATTAAGAGTGCACAATAATTATGACAGTCTATAATGTACTACGTGTTAATTTATGTGACCTGAATAAGGCAAACCAAATCTTCAATTCAAATGCATCAGTAACATCAAAGGTTTTAAAAGTAAGATCAACTTATGCGTAATAAAAAAAAGTAAATTAAATGTTTTTGTTCTAATAAATGTTTGAATATTGTATTAAGCTAATCACGACCATAATTCTTGATAAATTTTTGATGATGATCAATAATATAATTTATCTTTATGATAAATAAACTATATAGGTGAAAAAAATTATGCACTTAGAGACAGGATGTACAATGTGGACAGTTAATATGTTTTTTTAGTACTATAATGAAATAAAAACATCAAGCTTTAGCCAACTTATAAAATGTTAAAATATGTAGATTACCTACTCGAAAACTGTAATAAATATCTGTTCAAAAAATTGAGAACTGTTCCTATTTTATATGTATATTATCATATCACTTAGAAATAAATAAGTTTAAAATGTTTAATTATAAAGTTTGCAAGGAAAGTTCCAAAATTAAGAAAAAAATAGAAGTCTATATATATTAAAAGGCAACTTGTAGGTTCTCAATTACCATCATTAGATAAATTTTAACTTATAAAAACTATATTATCTAATATCATTATTTCATTCTTATGAGCGTATACTACTTCATTCCTAAAATGCAGATCCGATTTAAATAAGATATACGAGGTGTGTTCAAAAAGTATCGCGACTTTTGAATTATCGCGGGTTTTTTCTTTCTTTCTTATATTATGGCATTAGCGTCTAGCTTTTTGCCAATGTCAATGTAATAAGAGGCAACGTGGTCAAGATAAAATTCGACATGAGTCAAGTAAAATCGTCATCAAGTCGACTTCAGTCGAGTCAGTCAGTCGTTTCGTTCTGCCCTTCGTAAAGTAATAGTGAACTTTACGAAGAACTTAGACGAATCTTGGAGCAATCGGAACGGCGCTATATCGCGGGTTACGTATATTCAAATTTCAATTTTTTTGTGGCGTTATGTTGGTACTCATATCTCTCACTTATATCATAGCTCAGCTATTTTTAATGTTCACTTAATTGTGGACAGCTGCTTTGCTTGCACGTGTTTTGGATCGTCTTCGATTTTTACTTATTCAAAAAAATGGATCAAAGAACCTGTATCAAATTTTGTGTGAAAAACGAAATTAAGTGTGCGGATGCATTCCGAATGTTGACTGTGGCATACGAAGAAGCTACCTTGGACCGAAGTAACGTTTAACGGTGGTACAAAATGTTTTTAGAAGGTCATGAAAATGTGAACGACGAAGAGCGTGCCGGACGCCCGAGCACTTCAACAACAGACGAATTTCTTCGATCACGGGGACGTGGTGCATCATGAGTTCTTGCCACAGGGAAGAACAGTCAATAAGGAATATTACCTGCAAGTTATGCGCAATTTGCTCGAAGCAATTCTCCAGAAACACCATGATTTGTGGAAGAAAAAAAAATTGGCTTTTGCACCACGATAACGCCCCTGCTCACACATCATTGCTTGTGCACGACTTTTTGCCCAAAAACAACACACAAATGATGCCGCAGCCACCATATTCCGCAGATCTGCCCCCCTGTTACTTTTTCTTCTTTCCTAAACTGAAGAGGCCCATGAAAGGACGACGTTACGCTACGCTTGACGAAATAAAGACGCCATCGAAGGAGGAGCTGAACAAGATAAAAAAAAAATTTTTTTTGAAGTGCTTCGAAGATTGGAAAAACCGTTATCACAAGTGTATAATATCTCATGGGGATTACTTTGAAGGGGACAAAATAGATATTCATGAATAAATAAATAATTTTTGAAAAAAACAAAAGTCGCGATACTTTTTGAACACACCTCGTACTTAGTAGAATACTTACCTACACTACGAAAGGCCTATAACTACTTAATAAAAAAAAGAAAACACACCTACATGTCGATTAAAAGCTTATTCATACTAAGATTTTAAATGCGAAAGTTTGTGTAGGTGTATGGAAGTACAGATGTATGGATGTGTTACTATTTCAGGGAAATACTGCTGTAGTAGTAAATTTAACAGAACTTTGGCAAGTAGATAGATTAGACTTTAATAACGGAAACTACGCTGGTAAAACTACTGCGGCTACTTTAATATTAGAAAGCTGGCGATTTTTGTTAAGATACTAATCTCATTAACTGTCTGATAAAAAAAAAACAATTTGTATTGTACAATATAAGTAAAAATTATAATGAATAGATAGAGTTTCGCAAACCATAGGTACAACCTAAAGCTGGAGAAATACAGAACTAGTTTTTTTGTGTAAGGTATGTTAAATATATGTTAAGACTAACGGAAATAGTTTTACTCCATATCGGCAAAAAATCTTTTAAATCATGTTTATTTCAATGCAAACAATAACAATTTCTTTTTTATGTTCTACTAGCTGTTGCCCAAATTTTGTCCCCCCCTTTCCCCCTTATAACCTTTTTCCAGCTAAAAAGTAGCCTATGTTTTATCTCAGGCTCTAGACGGTTCAGCGGTTTGGCCGTGAAAGCGTAAAATTATAAGAAGTTTCAAACCCCCCGCGCAACCTTTTGGGGGTTGATTTAAAAAAAAAGTAGACTATGTCGCTCCCCAGGCTCTATGCCATCTGTGTACCAAATTTCGTTCTAATCGACCGATTACTGGACCCAGTAGTTTTAGCGTGATGCAAAGACAGACAGAGTTACTTTCGCCTTTATATTATTAGTATGGATTACTACGAACTGACGGAAAAGTGAGCAGGGTATGTGCATTGTGTAGGTCGACTCGGGACTCGGGAGGGACTACATTCATGAGGCTCGATGTCTCGCGAACATGTGACTAGGATTTAATAATAATAATAACATTAAAAGAAAATGAGTGTGCGAAAGACATTTATGCAATGCCAATTCGCGATCACGGTCATACCATGCTCTTACTCGTAATAATAAATACAAATTATTAAGTTACTATTAAATATAAAAAAATGTTATCATATTTTGTTATTTGGGATCGAGACGAATTTATATATAGGAAATATCAATGAATTGTTTCAGCCGTATTCGATCTATAAGTAGCGTATATACATCACATAACACGATGATTTATGTATGCATAAAAAAGCTTTCAAAAAAGTAAATTCGTCAGGACACACGTGCGTTTGTTAACAAATTGTTCAAGCTGGTATTTAATTTGAGTTTTAATATTAGTAATTTAGTAATAATATAATTAATATTATAATTTGAATAGATAAGGTGATATTAAACTTAGAAGTAACTTGGCTTATACCAAGCCAAGCCTAATATTAGCCAAGTTACTTCTAAGTGTTATCTTTTAGGGTGTTGGTCGTCCTGTTTAAGTTTCTCCATTAGAATATAGCACTTAAACTTCAATCTGGTATTAAATTTATAAAAAAATATTATTAGTATCTACAAGGATACTTATAAATGGTACAATTCTGTTGTTGTAAAGATATAAGGTAGGAAAAAAAGGTACTAACTAAATACTTATAAATAACAGGTAGGTAAATTACAATGGGTAAGTAAAATTAACATATACATAATGAATAAACACAAACGAATCATATGGACATAAAATAATTTCAAGTACTGGTAAGAAACTAAGGAAAACATTTTCAACTAACGTATAATATTATTTTCTCACTTAATTATTAATGAATACTCTTTTATAATAGTTGTTTAATTATTTTTTTGTTAAAGCTATATAAAACCGTACTACACAACGCAAATTACTAACATACCAATGATAGTTATGCATTTTTATGTTATTTAAATTTTCCTATATTTTTTACACAATGCTTGACGCCCAAAAGCTCCATGCAAAACTCCGCCCATTCATCAAGCGTACGAACTTGTAAGCTTCACGCCCTCAAACGAAAAGCGTTATGTACTTAGTACTATACAGTCGCGCTACGATCTTTGCGTGCAGCGGTCGACACTCGCTACTAGGGTGACTCGACATCCAATGTTTACGGACGTTTCTAACTTACGCTACAAACAGAACTTTTGAACAAATAAACTTTAAGTGTCGATGTTTATGTTGTGATTTTAATATGGACAGTACACCACAAAATTCCACATCTCCTACAGGGGCACCAGTGAAAAAAGAAAATGAAGAAGAAATCAAGGTACTTATTTTTTTTTCTATTAGTATAGTATAAGCAAGTGAAACTATTTTGAAATCTATTTCTGTTAAAAGCAGGGTTACGTCGCGTCGCACTGGCGCGGTCTGTTTTATCTGAGTAATAGGATACGTGTCGTATTTTTAAATATGATACCGACTCTCTCGAATCTCTGGCTGATTGCAGGAACTTTTTGGATTTACATATTTCGGCTTACCGAATAATTTATTTCATATCGAGTTACCATATTAATTACATTTTGCAATATACAATAAAACGCGTGTAATATAACGTTTTCGAGGCCTTTTCCAGCCATTAAAGTGTGTAACGCGATATTTGAAGCGCGCTCGGATCGCTGTAACCGGAGACGTTGGATGTTTTGATAATAGATATAGGTGTTGCCACTGTGTGAGTGTGTACGGATTGGTTTATATAGTTGTGTGCGTGCGGGGTAATTTTAGACGTTCCTTTGCTCAAAATGAAACACGAGATTGTCCCAGGCCGCAAGTCGAAGCTACAATTTTTGTTTACACCTGATTATCATATTATACAATGTCCGCTCTGATTATAATGATCCGCATAACATATTCGCAACCTTAAATCGTAATATGCACGCAATAGATGTTACGTGCGGGCGCCTACCCGTAATTCGCGCGCTTTTATTTTGGCACTACGGAAATAGTTTGACATGTCAATAACCCCATCGACAGTGTCCACACGACAATGACGTCACGGGATTTAAAACAATTTGTAGCGAACGTTTGAGGTCGCTTTAATTTACGGCATTACGCGTCTAGCGTTCCAAATTGTGAAAATTTAATGATGCTTATTTTTGAGATTCCAAATTCTCTATGACTCGTAAGTGTATTTTTACGAAAATATATATTTTTTTTATATTTGTCAAGTTTTTGAATTTTTGATATGTATATCTATTATAATTATTATCAATATCTACTAACTTAAAAATACAAGTGAATAAAGCTACATACATAATTAACGCGACTGATGATTACACGTCTACCTAAAACACTACTTAGTAAAATTTTAGTAAAACTAATATCCATTTTAACTCCGATCTTCTAATTCCATCTCAAAATGACTAGAAATTTTCTTTTGCGTGTTTTACATGAAAACGGATGAGTTTCATTCGATTTATATGCAAATGATAAACAATGCATCGATCATCCTCATAATGTTCTCAGCGTGCATGTCATAGTAGTTTCTATAATCGGATATTTGAAATTTCGCCGATAGCATGCCAACAAAATACACCGGTTATATACGTCAAGACTGAAACTAAACTCGTGTGTATACAATGTTTTAAAAGCATTAGGTTACGCGAAGAATTGGAGCTTCTGACTTAAATATATTATGTTTGTTAATTCATTTTGTAGTTGGTAGTTAATAGTATTTTGCTAAGGTCCCTGCTTTTTGGAAGGATTTATTCGAACAATGTTTATTTCTTTTTCTTACTCGTTGAAACGCTGCTCTTTGGTCACATGGTACCTATAGGCATATCAATAATCTTATTAAAATCCTATTGTTAGAGAAGTTTCTATATGTATTACATGATACTTTGATACGGGATACCCATAATTAAAGTCACCAATACCCGATAATATAATGCACATTAGGTATAATGCCTTTCTTAGGATAGCGTACATAGCACCAATAGAGGTATTTATTTATTTATTTTATTATATTTCTTTGTTTAGAAATGACTATTCGAGAAATGAATAAGAATAAATAAAATCCGAACCAAGTAGGACACCGGAA